>JAHRIG010000013.1:115175933-115218567 GCA_020311275.1 Eira barbara
GGGGGGGTGTCTTTTATTGGGCCAAGGCAGGGCATGGGCTCACATCCATATATGGTAGGGTATTTGGTGATCGGAAGGTATGGGGTGGGGGGTTCTGATACTTCTGTTTCCTGCATAGGTATCAGGTTACCTATGGATATGTGACCTGGGCATACATCCTTTTGGTGCGAGAGTCAAGGGTTGAGGAAGTGGGGGGAGGGGGCTGGAAGATGGCAGCCCCGGAGTCATTTCTATTGTTCCTCCTGCATTCCCGGAGCCACTGACCCAACATGAAATGATCCTTAGGGTAAGTCTAATTATTGTCTGTCATCATACAAAGTGACTACGATTATATCGACTATATTCCCTATGTGTCTATTACATCCCCATGGCCCATTTATTTTATAACTGGAAGTTTGTACCACTTAATGCCCTTCCCCTATATCATCTGCCCCTAACCCCTTCTTATCCCTCTGGAAACCAGCACCTTGCTTCCTGCATCTATGAGTGTTTCTGTTTTGTTGTTTGTTTTGTTTTTCAGATTCCACCTCTAAGTGAAATCATACTAGATTTGTCTGTCTCTGACTTATTTCACTTAGCATAATACTCTTAGGTCCATCCAAGTTGTTGCAAATGTTAAGCTTGCATTCATTTTCATCGCTGAGTAATATTACTTATGTATATATACTACATCTTCTTTATTCAGTTATCGACACGTACTTAGAATTGCATCTGTATCTTGGCCCTTGTCAGTAATGCTGTCAGAAACACAAGATTGCATATATCTTTCTGAATTGGTGATTTTTGTTTTCTTCAGGTATATACCCAGAAGTGGAATTGCTGGGTCATACAATATTGCTGGGTCATACAGTATTTCTATGTTTAATTACTCAAGGAACTTCTACAGAGTTTTTGGAGTGGCTGCACCAACGTATGTTCCTACCAGCAGTGCACGAGGGTTCCATTTTCTTCACGTCCTAGTCAACACTTGTTATTTTTTGTCTTTTTGGTAATAGCCACTCTGACAGGCATCAAGTCATAGCTCATTGTGCTTTTGATTTGCATTAGCCTGATGATGAGTGATGTTGAACATCTTTTTGGAATCCTGTTGGTCATCTGTGATTTCTTTGGGAAAGAGTCTATTCAAGTTTTCTGCCCATGTTTTAATCTGTGGTTTTGGTGGGAAATTGTGTAAGTTCTTTACATATTCTGAATATTAACTTTCATTGGATGTAAATTTTGCAAATGTCTTCTTCCAATTCACTGAGTTGCCTTTTCGTTATGTTGTAGATATCCTTTGTTGGGCAAAAGCTGTTCAGTTTGATATTTGTTTATTTATTTATTTTAACTTCTGCAGCCCATGCCTGAGATGACTGGTCCAAAAAATACATTGCTAAGAATAATCTCAAAGCGCTTCCTGTCTACGTTTTCTTCTAGGACTTTTATGGTTTCAAGTCTTACAGTCAAGACTAATTCATTTTTAATTTATTTTCGTGTATGCTGCAAGACAATCGCCCAGTTTCATTCTTATGTGTGTCCAGTTTTTCTAACACCCTTTACTGAAGATGGTCTTTCCCCCCTTGTATGTACAGGCCTCCTTTGTCATCAGTTTATTAACCTTTATATGCATGGATTTTCCTGGGCTCTCTATTCCATTCCATTCATCTATATGTTTGAGAGCCCTACTGTTTTGATTATTAGAGTTTTGTAGTAGAGTTTGAAATAAGGCAATGTGATACCTCCATGGAGGCTGCAGTTTCCAACTGGCCATAGTACCCATTTGCACCCATTCTGGATGGGGTCCTGGGATTTGACCAGCAATAAAGGCTCCCTAATGTGTTTTGCTGGAAGATACCTTACCCAACCTGTCTGGCTCTGCCCTGGCAAGATTGTTTTCTCCATCTTTGCCTTCAATGGAAAATGGTGTAATAAGAGTTTGGAATGAGGCCGATGGTTGAATGAGGCCCCAGAAGCTTGCTCCAGTGGCCGGCTGCTCCCATTTTTTACCCTATTGATGCACAACATGTGCATGCACAGTAAGCCCCTCATCAGCCAGCCTTTGGCAGGCCTCTGAAGCTCAGGTGGTTCCCCAACAACCTGCATACTTTCCAGGGTAGAGGGAGTCAACCCCCCAAATTTTTCTGAAGCAGCTTTTAAATGGTGAAAGTCTGCTTGCTGGGGTCCAAGTCTTCTCCAGCACTCAGTATTCCCAGGTCTCCTGTTGGACTGGGGCTACTTTTGTCAGTTGCCAGGTCCATCCTGGCAAGGCAGGGCAGGTAACTGTAGTTTTACTTGCAGGGGAAAGATGAACATTTGTGTAGCTTAGTGTTTGGAAGTTGGCATGTGTTCACTACCCCCTCGAGTTCAGGATAATTTTTGGTGTGTTGGTCCCACTACACAGGAGACAATGTAGGTGACCAGGGCCCAGCCATGGCTCCATGGGCCTGCAGTGCCCTAAGGGGCTCAGGTCAGCTGAAAGGCAAATGTTGTGCATGCTCCTAGTAGGGGCAGAGTAGCCCCTGATGTGGAACAGGACAAGCATGGGCATAGTGCTCCTGAGTAGAGCTTGAGGTTTCTTGACTGCCTGGCCTGTGAGGGCCTTAAAGGCTCATGGAGGGGTGCCTGGGTGGCTCAGTGGCTTAAAGCTTCTGCCTTCAGCTCAGGTCATGGTCTCAGGGTCCTGGGATCGAGCCCTGCATTCAGGCTCTCTGCTCAGCGGGGATCCTGCTTCTTCCTCTCTCCCTGCCTGCCTCTGTGACTACTTGTGATTTCTGTCTGTCAAATAAATAAATAAATAAATAAATCTTAAAAAAAAAAAAAAAGAAGAAGAAAGGCTCATGGGGTGTGTGTGTGGGGCCGGGGGGGACCACCCAGTAGAAGATACCTGGGAACTCATCCTGCTAGAGAACCATGGGGCCCTTCGGGCAGCAAGAACCAATGGGGACTGTCATCTGTTTGTGGCTGCTGCCCCAGGATGATTTCAAGTGTGTGCACCCCCTCCATGCTGGAGACTGTGGATGATTGGAGCTGGGCTTTCATCTCTTTGGGCCTGCAGGGCCCCTGCTACCCAAGGCCTGGTGATGAAGGTGAGCTGCCTATGCCTGGGCCATGAAAGTCATGGTACCAAGGGACTTGGAACAAGGCAGAAGTCAGGAGAAACTGGAACACAGGAGCAGGATATTGGAGGAACAAGGTATCTGTATAATCTCAAAACCTAACCTATATAAATGTGCATATTTCTCCTTCAGGCAGAGAGAACACACTGTTCTTCCTTGCCAAGTTAGGGCCAGTGGGTTGGCTGTTGAAATTTCTAATAAGAGACACTCAGTGCCCTGGTTGTTGGAGAAGCCCAGGACCCTATAAGTGGCAAGTCCAAAGGGAATGGACTGTCACCAACGTGCTTCTACCACTTCAAGGTGAATGAAGAAGTGGTTGGGTCTGGGTTCCAGCTCCACAGGCAGGCAAGTCCCTGTAAGGCCCTGGTTGGCTACATGGGTGCATCCTGCCCACAAGCAGGCTGAGAAGTGCAGTGTAGTCAGCAATCTAGAATAGGCCAAGGGTTCCAGAACTGGGCTTTTGGGGGACAAGCATTAACCTATCCAATGGGCAGAATTCCCCCTGAAGGTAGGGTTCAGGTTTTCTTGTTGGCCCCACTGGAGAGGGTCCTGAGGACTGGTTGGGGGGCCATCTAATAACACCTGGGACCCCCGGTTGCAAGAGCAGGGACTCTCCCCAAATGGTAGAGAAGCAGGTGTTAGGGAACATAGAAGAAAATGCTATCAAGCTTCCTTGACACCTCCCACTGGCTACTCTCAGGAATGAAGGAGTCAACAAAGAGTAACATGGATCCAACAAAGAAAGCATGGGATCCAATTGAACTGGAAGAAGACCTTGTCCCACACATGGTGGAAATGCTTTTTGAAATATCCGGGGGAATCGATTCTCAGCCTTTTGGCTAAGATCCAGAGTAAAATATCTGGGGAAGTCCAGAAAGCAGAACATTTTTTAAAATTAGATTTTATCTATTTATTTGACAGAGAGAGAGAGAGATCACAAGTAGGCAGAGAGACAGGCAGAGAGGGAGGGGGAAGCAGGCTCCCTGTGAGCAGAGAGCCTGGTGCAAGGCTTGATCCCAGGACACAGAGATCATGATCTGAGCCAAAGGCAGAGGCCTAACCCACTGTGCCACCCAGGTGCCCCCAGAAAACAGAACATTTGAAGGCAGAAGGCTCCAGCAGACCATGAGCTAAGATATGTGAAGGAAGTTTTAATGTGGTTGAGTCAATCAAGGTGGGCCTCCAGGGGGAAGATTTTAAAGAATTTTGGCAAGTGGAGGGGCATGGAGAAAAAAGAGTTGGAGGGTGGGCTCCTGTCCAGGGAAGCTGGCAGCTCACTTGCCCAGGCTGGAGAACCACACTAAGGGCTCTGACAGGGTGTGCTGAGCCTGTAGTTCTAGTCAGGCCATGGCCTGGACACTCAGCTCTCCTGAGAAGACTGCCTGAGGAGCCAACAGAGAACTAACCCTGAGCAGAGCTGTCACTGACAGGAGGGGGCTGATGTAGGGCAGGAAATATTCACAGAACTCTTACGTCCTTCTGTGAATACCAAGCCCTGGGCCTGGAACTGGTTTGGAAGAAAGCTGTTGGGTTAACTCCCTTCCCTTCCACCCAACCCCCTGCCCTTCCTCTCCTCTGGTACCCTTCATTCCTCAAGTTTTCTCCTGGCTCCCTGGGAGGTTGGGCTTTCCCAGCTGGGTCAGCCAGTGGCTGGTGGAGGCTGAGGACTCCCTTGGGTGCCTGACCCACTCTGCCTCCCCCCATGTGGACAGCCCAGTAAGGATGGCGGAGCCTTCCCATGTCTGCCTGGATCTGTCCAAAGTGTGCTTAGGAGGATAATGGGTTGGCATGGGATCTTAGCTTAATAGGGTGTGTACTGGGGCTAAAGGGGCCCTTGGAGTTGAGCAGCCCCTTTGTATTACAGATGAAGAAATTGATTCCCCTAGAGAGACCTGAGGAAGGTTATGCACTGAGTTAGTGATGTAGCAGGAATTCGGCCCAGACTTCCTGATTGCTGGTTGAGGGCAATTCCCATTGTACCTCCCAGAGTCTGAGGAGAAGTCCTCAGGGTGAATGGCTTTCTACATTCCTCAGCATTGCTTTTCCTAACCCTGTTCCCAGAGTGAAAGCCATGCCTTCAAGGAACTTACAACCTAGAAGAACTAATTTTTTAAAAGATTTATTTATTTATTTGAGAGATCCTGGGGTGGCAGAGGTGCAGAGGGAGGGAAACTTCATGTCTATTCCCTGCTAGAATGGAGCCCTAGAAGGGGTGTGATTTCAGAACCCATGAGCTCTTGACCTGAGCTGAACGAAGAGTCAGAAGTCTACCTGACTGAGCCACCCAGGTGCCCCAGAAGAAAAGTATTTTTCTGTTGCCTCTTGGTAAACAACACCTGTCTCTTTCCTACAAAATTCCCCTGCCTCCCCATCACCCAGGGGAGAGAGTTGAGCTGCTTAGCACAGGACACATAGTCCTCTGGGAGTGTGCCCATCCTGCCCTGTCAGCCCCCTCTAGGCCCTTAGATGGGACACATGGGACCCTCCTGCCTCATGTTCCTCTGGGCATCTATCTTTGCTGCTCTCATACCAGAGTGCCCTTACCCACTACAGGGGGTGGTCTTACCCACCTCTCATGGCTCAGTTCAAATGTCATCTCATCCAGGAGGCTGCTCCGTTCTTCCCAAATGGAATCGATCTCTCCCTCCCAGAAAAATGCTCCTACACTACTCTGGCTCTGGGCACTTCCTCTCCTGACACATAGTCATTTTCATATTTTGCCTTTGCCCTCCTGTCCATCATGGAGGGGAATTCTTACTCATGTTCATGTACTCCCAAGCACACAGCCTGGGGCTTGAAATATGGAAGACCTCACATTTGCTGAAGGATGTGTCCTTATTGGCAAACCAGGACCCAAACCCAGGAAGCATGTATGGAGGACCTCTGGCTTCGTCCAACCATTCCCCTTATGTCATGCAAGATGGTCTCCTCTTCCACCTCTACCAGCCCTTCTGTCTGGTCTTCATGAAGTCTTTCCTCTCTGCCCCAGCCCCTCCTAACCACTCTGCCCTCTGAAAGCTCAAGGCTCCGCTATGTGCTACACCTTGGCCCCAAGCGCATCCTGCCTTGTACAGCTGCAGTGGCACAGGGAAGAGTGGCTAAGAGTTCAGCCTGGCTGTGTGACCTTAGGCAATTTACTTAACCTCTCTGTGCTTCACTTTATCAATAAAATAGGATAATAACAGGGCCTACTTTGAGCATTAAGACAGAACACATAAAGTTGAAAGAGCTCAGTAAATAAGAGTTATTATAATTAGTTATCTTTTTATTCATTTACACCGTAAGTATCAGTTGAGCAACTGCTATGTGCCAGACACTAATGCTACAAGCTGGGGGAACTTGGTGAGTGAGTCAGAATACCTGGGGGCCACATAATCTTCTATGCTTCTATGCTTCTATGCTTGGCAGGTAAGGACGGGGCCGGAACACAGTGCCAAGCACACAATAAGTATTTAATAACTGCTGGCTGAATGCATGCTTGAGTGAATGAGTAAATCACTTACCACTGAGTGAACAGTGCAGGGACAGCCCAGGAACACATGAATGGAAACCTGGGGTGCATACCCTGCTGGGGTCAGCTCTTCACTATTTGAGCCAATGGATGGAGGAAGTGCAAACCACAGCAGGCAGCTGGTCCTGGGTGTCCTCCCTCCTCACCACTGGTGGGGAATCTCTGTGGTTCTAGGCCCTCTGGGTAGGCCCCTGGGCACGTCTCCTGTGTGCTCCCACAGCACCCTCTGCTGCCTCTGCCAAAACACTTTTCTCTCTGCACTGAACACTGCACACAAACCTCCAGTGCAGGTACTGGAAATCAAGTGCTGAAAGCTGGCTGCCAAACCCATCTTAACACAGCTTTGTTTGTTTGTTTATTTTAAGTTTTAGTTAGAGATCATACAGTGCAAAACGGGTTTCTGGAGTAGAATTCCGTGATTCCTCACGTACATACAACCCCAGTGTTCATCACAAAAAGTGCCCTCTTTAATACCCCTCAGTCATCTAGCCATACCCACCCACCATCAACCCTCAGTTTGTCTCTATCCTTAAGAGTCTCTTGTGGCTTCTTTCCTTCTCTCATTGTTTTTCTTTTCCCCCTTCCCATATGTTCATCTGTTTAATTTCTTAAATTCCACATAGATCCTATATTAACACATTTAAAATTAAAAATACATATTTTTTAAAAGCTGGTGAGAAGAGTGATTTTTTAAATGTTTTTGCACCTCTCTTTTTTTTACATTTATATTTTTGTTTTAATTAATTTAATTAACTTATTAATTAATTTAAATTAATTACTTAAACTAATATTTAGTTTAAATTAAAGTTAGCGAACATACAGTGTATTGTTAATTAGGGGGTAGAATTTAGTGATTTATCAGTTGCATATAGCAACCAGTGTTCATGACATCAAGGGCCCTCCTTAATGACCATCAGCCAATTACCCCATTCCCCCACCCACTTCCCCTCCAGCAACCCTTGTATGTACCCAGTAGTAGGGTCTCTTATGGTTTGTTTTCCTCTCTATTTTTATCCATTTATTTTTCTTTCCCTTCCCCTATGTTCATCAGTTTTGTGTCTTAAATTTCACATAGGAACAAAATCTTACGACATTTGTCTTTCTCTGAATGACTTAATTCACTTAGCATATTATCCTCCAGTTCTATCCACACTGTTGTAAGGGACAAGATTTCCTCCTTTTTGATGGCTGAGTAATATTCTATTGAGTATCTATACCAAGTCTTCTTGATCCATTCATCAGTGAATGGACATCAGGACTCTTTCCATAGTTTGGCAATTGTGGACATTGCTGCAATAACAATGGGAACATGTGTCCATTCTAATCGCTATATTTATATCATCTGGGTAAATACCTAGTAGTGCAATTGCTGGGTCAGGATAGTTCTTTTCTTTTTTTTTTTTAAGATTTTATTTATTTATTTGGCAGACAGAGGTCAGAAATAGGCAGAGAGGCAGGCAGAGAGAGAGCAGGAAGCAGGCTCCCTGCAGAGCAGAGAGCCCGATGCGGGGCTCGATCCCAGGACCCTGGGATCATGACCTGAGCCAAAGGCAGAGGCTTTAACCCACTGAGCCACCTGGGCGTCCCAGGATAGTTCTATTTTTAACTCTCTGAGGGAGCTCTGTACTATTTCCAGAGTGGGTGCACAAGTTTACTTTTCCACCAGCAATGTAAGAGAGTTCCTTTTTCTCTGTATCCTTGTCAACATAGGTTATTTCCTGAGCTATTAATTTTAGCAATCTGACTGATGTGAGGTGGGATCTCATTATGGTTTTGATTCGTATTACTCTGATGAAGAGTGGCATCGAGCATTTTTTCATGTGTCTGTTAGCCATTTATATGTTCTTTGCTGATTTGTCTGTTCATGTCTTCTGGTGGTTCTTAACTGGATTTTTTCAGTTTTGGTGTTGAGTTTGATGAGTTCTTCGTAGATTTTGAAGACTAGACCTCTATTTGATAGGCCACTTGCAAATGCCTTCTCCCGTTCTATAGGCTGCCTTTTAGTTTTGTTGATTGTTTCTTTTGCTGTGCAAAAGCTTTTTTTCCTGATGAAGTTCCAATGGTTCATGTTGGATTTTGTTTCCCTTGCCTCTGGACATGTGTCTAAGAAGTTGTTGTGGCTGAGGTCAAAGAGGTTGTTGCTTGTGTACTCCTCCAGGATTTTGATAGATTCCTTTTTCACATTTAGGTCTTTCATCCATTTTGCATTTGTTTTTGTGTATGATGTAAGAAAGTGGTCTGGGTTCATTCTTCCACACATGGCTGTCCAATATTCCCAATTCCATTTGTTGAAGAGACTGTCTTTTTTTTTTTTAAGATTTTACTTATTTACTGGACAGACAGAGATCACAAGTAGGCCGGGAGGCAGGCAGAGAGAGAGGGGGAAGCAGACTTCCTGCCGAGCAGAAAGCCCGATGCAGGGCTCGATCCCAAGACCCTGGGATCAGGACCTGAGCCAAAGGCAGAGGCTTTAACCCACTGAGCCACCCAGGCATCTCAAGACTGTCTTTTTTCAATTGGATATTCATTCCCCTTTTGTCAAAGATTAGGTGAGCATAGAGTTGAGGGTCTATTCCTGGGTCCTCTATTTGTCTCTGTGGATCTAGGTGTCTGGTTTTGTTCGAGTACCATACTATCCTGGTGATTACAGCTTTGATGTATTGGTTGAAGTCCTGAATTGTGATGCCTCTGGTTTTGGTTCTCCTTGTCAACATTCTGTTGGTCTTTTGGGGTCTTTTTTTTGTTCTACACAAATTTTAGGATTATTTGTTCCAGCTCTCTGAAAAATGTTGAGGGTATTTTGATACACATTGAATGTGTAGATTTCTTTGCATCCCATAGATATTTTAATAATATTTGTTCTTCCAATCCATGAGAATGGAATATTTTTCCATTTCTTTGTATCTTCCTCAACTTCTTTCATAAGTGTTCTATCATTTTCAGAGTACAAATCCCTTACCTCTTTGGTCAGGTTCTTTCCTAGGTATCATATGATTTTTGGTACAATTATAAATGGAATCAATTCCTTGATTTCTTTTTCTTGTGCCTCATGCAACAGACTCCTGCTCATTGATTTTATATCCTGAGACTTTGCTGAATTGCTGTAATGGTTCTAATAGTTTTTGAGTGAAGTCTTTTGGGTTTTCTACATAGAATATCTTGTCAACTGCAATGAGTGAGAGATTGGCTTCTTTGTTGCCACTTTAGGTGCCTTTTATTTATTTTTGCTCTCTGATTGCTTAGGATAGGATTTACAGTAGCATGTTGAACAACAGTGGTAAGAGTGGACAACCCTGTTGTGTTACTGATCTTAGGGGAAAAATTCTCATGTTTTTTTTTTTCAAATGGAAATGATATTTTCTGTGATCTTACATGATATTGAGGTGATTTCTTTTTTCTCTACATGGCAGATTGTTTTTATCAAGAAAGGATGCTGTATTTTGTCAAATGCTTTTTCTGCATCTGTTGAGAGGATCATATGGTTCTTACCCTTTCTTTTATTAATGTGGTGTATCACATTGGTTCATTTACAGATGTTGACCCACCCCTGCATCCCAGGAATAAACCCCCTTGGCTGTGTTGAATAATCCTTTGAATGTACTGTTGGATTGTATTAGCTGTTATCTTGGGGAGCATGTTTGTATCCACGTCCATCAGGAAGATTGGTCTGAAATTCTCCTTTTTGGTGGGGTCTTTGTCTGGTTTGGGGATCAAGGTAATGTTGCTCTTATAGAATGAGTTTGGAACTTCTCTTTCCATTTCTATTTTTTGGAACAGTTTCAGAAGAATAGGCACAAGACTGGTTTGTTGGGAGGTTTTTTATTCCATTTTTTTGCTGGTTATGGCTCTGTTTTGGTTTTCTGTTTCTTCTTATTTCAGTTTTGGTGGTAGTTTATAGATTTCTAGGAAGGCATCCATTACTTACAGATTGCCTAATTTCTTTACATTTAATTGCACATAATATTCTCTTGTTTGTTCCATGTTGATTGACAACTCTCCTTTTTCATTCATGATTTTATTTATTTCTCTCTTTTTGATAAGCCTGGCTAGGGTTTCATCCATCTTACTAATTCTTTCAAAGAATCAGGTCTTAGTTTCATTGATCTGTTCCAGTTTTGTTTAATTTCTATATCATTGATTTCCACTTTAATCTTTATTATTTCTCTTCATCTTCTGCATTGAGGGAGGCTTTACTTGCTGTTCTTTCTTCAGCTCCTTTAGGTTTAAGGTTAGGTCATATATTGCAGAATATAATTTGTTTCTTGAGGAAGGCTTGTATTGCCATATACTTCCCTTTTAGGACCACCTTTGCTGCATCCCAAGCCTTGCTTCCAAGGCTCGGAATTGTCCTGCTTTCATTTTCCTTGCCTCCGTTTATTTTTAAATTTTGTTTAATTTCTGGATTCTCCCATTCATCCGTCAGTAGGATGGCCTTTAACCTCCACGTACCTGCGGCCCTTCCACATTTTTTATTGTGGTTTTTAAGATACCTAGCACTGAGGTCTAAAAATATGCATGGAATGATGTCAATCTTTTTGTACTGGTGAGACCCAATTTCTCGGCCTGTATGTGATCTATTCTGGGAATGTTCCATGTACACTCCAAAAGTATGTCTTTTCTGCTGTTTTTCGAGGCAATGCTCTGAATATCTCTGTGAAGTCCATCTGGTCCAGTGTGTTATTCAACGCCCTTGTTTCTTTGTTGATCTTCTGCTTAGCTGATGTCCCCATCCACGGCTCGAATTCCAGCCTCGTCCTGACGTGGTTCTGGACCCCTTGCATGGCTGGGCAGAGTCCTATTGTGAGGGCTGAATAGAGGGCCTCTGGCCTTCTGTTTGGCCACAGGGGGCGGCTCCTAGTCTTGTGCAGTTTCCGGCTTGGGGCTTCAATCCTGTGTGCAGCAGTCCGCCATGCCCGGATGGGAGTGGCATGTTTTCCTTCTCCTTTCCTGACAGGTTATCCAGCCTAGGTTGAGTGAGCCCCATCCACGCTCCCTCAGACCTAGGTTTCAGGCAGACACCGCCATTTCTGCATGTGGCTCGCTTTCTTGTTGTGGGCCTGGGTGAGGAAAGTCAACTTGTAGTCCACCCTCCGGCAGTGTTTCTGGCACAGTCATTTCCACAGCGAGGGCTAGGTTTTGTGGGACCGTCTGGAGCTGGAAACCTGTATCTGTTGTGAATGTGGAGAGCAGCCATGAGGCCCGAGATGAGGGTGAGTTTTAGGGCGAGGTGTACAGTCAAGGTTCGGTCTCAGGTGCTGTCAGGCCCGAGGAGGAATGAGGGGCAGGTTTGTCGCCAACATTCTGCTTTCACTGCACCCTGGGCGATCGCCATGGCATGAGTTGTTTCACCTTTCTAGGGTGGTTGTGCTGTGTCCCCCTTGTATTGCAAATTCCTTCAATGCTCAGGCCTCCATATAGGGCCCAGGGAGCAAACAGACCCTGCCCAAGGGTAAGGGTGATAATCAGGGAGGTGGTAAGCAGCTAATCTCTGGCAGTGCAGAAAAGGGCCTGGAGCTATAATTGGAGGGCTAGCATGAGCATGAACGTGTGGGTTCTGTGCGGCCTCAGGGAGATGTTCCATGTGTTCCTAATGTAGAGAGCCTTGACTAGAATCAGGGTCACCTTCATCATCCACCAGGGTTGCATGCCTCCTGCGTTCCTTCTTCTCTCTTGCCCTATAAGTCGGCCGTGGTTCAGGTGCCCAAAATCCATTGCTGCCTCACAAATCGAATATGGTTCTGGTCGCTGCCACATCCAGTGTAGGGATGAGGTTAGAGACCTGAAGACTCTGCGGAGAATGGCATGGAAGCACAAATTCCTCTCCAGGAACTGACTGAAGCACCAGGGTTAGGGTGAGGATGAGACCGAGTTTGTGCAGGGCGATGCTGTCTGTGAGACTGAGATCCTACTGTTTGTTTTGAACCCAGATATGTACCCACGGCCCTGGTGGCATGGAGCATGGTTTTCTTCTGTGCCCCTAACTATCGGCCACCGGTTAGATGAGGCAAACCCAGGACTCCATCAGTTCTGGGTACCCAGAAGAGTCACTTCCCCATCCAGTGTCGATTTAGAGCTCTGGTCTAAATCTGCTGGTAGCCTCAGCCAGCGGCTTGGAATTCACAAGATCGTTCTTCCTTTGATTGAAGAGAGAAGCATCGGTGAGCGATAGAAACAGGCCAGGTACTGAAGGGGCAGTGTGCGGGCCAAGCGGCCTGCCCTTCGCAAGTCACCATCTTGTGTCCAAAAGGGAGAAGCTATTTTCAAGTGTGTGAACATCTGAAGGAAAGGCCCTCTGCCTCCCTGTGAGAAAGAAGTCTGTGTGGAAGGCAACAACAATCCCCACACATGTCACTCCATGGAAAAGAATGCCTTCTCAAATTTCTATCGGGGATCCTAGGGAGAGGGCCTCGGCCTTACCACCTAGAAACAAGCCCAAAGCCAAGCTTCTTTTCATGAGCATTGCTCTTTCCTGAGGAGAGAACGATTTAGTCCCGTGCACCGTTGCAGAAGCCTAAGGAAGGTGCAGGGCCCTTGGGTAGGCAGATCTCTGGGAAGGTGCCACCTTAACTCAGGCTCAGAGCAGCCCGGTACATGGCGAGGGCACCAGCTTCTGCTGTCATTCCAACCTCCACCCTTACCAGAAGCCCTGGCCACGGACGCACTGCAGAACACAAACTCCAGTTCTGCGTGCACAAAACTCCTTCTGACAAGCTCCACTCTGTCAGCCTGACCCTAGCCGTTGGCCCCAGGCCGCGCCTGTGCAAGTGTGAAGAAAGCGGCATGTTGCACACCTGTCTCTCAGAGAGGACATGGTATTGAGGCTTTCCTTCAAGCAATCATCCTGGAAGGTCCCGCAGCAGAGAGGCCTATCTGAAACAAATGGGCGGAAGTGCTAGGCAATTGCCACCTGCTGACTTCAGGGCAATGCACTGAGGCACATACCACA
This sequence comes from Eira barbara, assembly GCA_020311275.1. Classification (NCBI taxonomy): domain Eukaryota; kingdom Metazoa; phylum Chordata; class Mammalia; order Carnivora; family Mustelidae; genus Eira; species Eira barbara. The sequence goes on from JAHRIG010000013.1 coordinate 115,189,486, forward strand.
CCTGGTCCCATTAAGAGAGAAGAATTTCTGACATCTGGAAGCGTAGAGGAAATCGTGAACCCCTCAGCTCCAGGAAAGAGTAACAGAGGGGAGCCCCCATCAGCTCCCATTTCCCCTATAGCCACAAGCCATCTCTCAGATGCGAGTGAGCATGCCTTTCTACTGAGGGCCCTGGGGTCCACTCTGAAGAACCCGTTGGTGCTGCCAGCGCCTCAGGCCGGAAAACATGTTTCAGGGAGTCAGCGCCAATTACGCACTGCCCTCTGGAAGCCAAACAAGAGTGCAGGGCCAGGAACTCCAATAAACACCTGTCTTGTGGAACAACATCCATCCCTGAATGACTTCTGTGAAGAGTGAAGCATCAATGTATGAGGGAAATGGCCCACGTACTGATGGGGAAGCGCCCAGGCCCAGTGGCCGGCCCTTAGAAAATAACGGGCTAGTGTCGGGAAGGGAAAGTTATTTTCAAAGAGTGTGTGCGAATGCCTGAGGGAAAGGCCCTCTGCATCCCTGTGAGAAAGAAGTCTGTGTGTAACGTAATCCCTTTCCCTGCACACATCACTCCAAGAAGAAGAATGCCTTCTCAAACTTCTATCTGGGATCCTAGGGATAGGGCCACGGCCTTACCTCCTAGAAACAAGCCTGAAGCTGAGTGGCCTTTCATGAGCATTGCTCTTTTCTGAGGAGAAAAAGATTAGCCCCCGTGCCTCATTGCGGAAGCCTAAGGAAGGTGTGGCATCCTTGGGTCAGAGGATCTCCGGGAATGCGCCCCCTTAACTCAGCCTCAGAGCAGCCCGGCACGTGGCGGGGGCACCGGCTCCTGCTGTCATCTTGACCACCAACATTACCAGAAGCCCTGGCCACGGGACCAACAGCAGAACACCAAATCCAGTTCTGAGTGCACAAGACTCTTTCTGAAAAGCCTACTCTGTCAGCCTGAGCCTAACCATCAGCCCTGGCCTCTCCTGTGTAAGTGTAAGAAGATTGGTTTGTTGCATACACGCCATCTCTCGGATGCAAGTGAGCATACTATAGGTATGTTCTATAGTATACTATAGGTGTAATGAGGGCTCTGGGCTCAGTGTAGAATGGAACACCCAAGTCACGTTTTAGACATGGAGACAGACATGATTTCCCCAAAAAGGCTGAATGTCAGAGGGAGTGTGGCTTCTGCTTATGGTTAAGACACAACACTAGAGAGAAACCCAGTTACAGAAGGGCATCCACCCTGAGGACATCCATCCTGAGAAGGGCATCCACCTTCTCAAAAGTCTGTGTGAAATCTTGAGGAACGTGTCATGGACTTCACTGTGGGGGAGACACAAGTCTGTTGAGAAAGCATCTTTCAACTCACAACAACACTAGAGAAAAAGTCCTTTCACAAACCTGATCTTGCCAGAGAATACACGTACATTCAAAACTGTTTATGAAGCCTAAGAAAAACTGAAATTATCATACCTCAGAAGATAAAGTGTGGGCAGAAGGTTAAGTTCCACGGAATATCTGGATTCATGAAGAGGGTAAAGAAATTGCCATGACTGTAACCCTAAGAAACATCTTGGGACACAAGGTGAGTTTCAGCTAACATCATCTCTCCTGTAGGTGGGACGCTGTTCAAACCCGGGACTGAAAGGACACACAGGGAGTGCCAGGTACTTAGCAGGGAGATATAAATGTGTGCAGCATAAGTCTTTGCACTAAAACCTTGTTTCATTAAGACTGAAGCAATTTCAGATGTACATGCAGAAGTCTAAGCAAGATGTCATATATTAACTCTAAGACACCTTAGTATCAGTAAAGCAGTTTCAAGAAATATCTTTCGTGAATTTGGAAGCCCTGTGCAATGTCTGTGGGATAACACCAGCAAAAGGCCATGTATGAAACTATAAGAAGGAATCCTGTCAAGAAAACATCCTTCTACTACCACCTTACAAGCAGCCAGGACTGTTATCCAATGTGTGTGGTACAGTATATCATACGTAAACTATTTTGGATACTGAAGAACCAGTTCGTGTAGGATGGATCCTTCCAGGCGCTTGTTCCATCTTGAGGACCGACAGGATTTCCAAACTAAGCTCGGAAGCCAGAGAGTGTGCCTCGTGCTCAAGGCCAAGAGGCAACCGCTGTAGAGAAGGCCGGTTACCAGAAAACGGCATCCATCCGGAAGACGGAAGCCTTTTCCGAAAGTGTATGTGAAAACCTGAGGAACGTGTCATGGACTTCACTGTGGGGGAGACACGAGTTTGTTGAGAAAGCACCCTTCAGCTCACAACACTGCAGGGAAAGCGTCCTCCCACAAACACGACCTTGCCAGAGGATAGACGTACGTTTGAAAGTGTGTACGAACCATAAGGAAAACTGGAATAATCGTACCTCAGAGAAGTGTGTGCGGAAGGTTGAGTTCCACAGATATCTGGCTTCAGGAAGAGCGAAAGGAAATTGCCATGAATGTAGCTCCCAGGAGCAACGTGCATGAGAAAGCGAATTTTGGCTCCTATCGTCTCTCCTGAAGGCGGGAGGCTATTCAACCCTGGGCGTGAGAGGACACAGAGAGTGCCATGTACTTTAGCAGGGAGATCCTGGTGTGTGTCGCATGCACCCTGCCACTACAACTTTGTTACAGGAAGACAGACGTGATGTCCGTGTGCTTAACTCTAAGAAGCGTCACTGTCAGATAGTGACTATCAAGTCACTGTCAAGATAGCTTGAAAAAGCCCCTTTCAACAAACAACAACAACACTGCAGAGAAAATGTCTTTCAAAAAACATGATCATGCATAGGATAAATGTACACTCAAAAGTGTGTATGAGCATTAAAAAAAACCTGAAATAATCATACCTTGGAAGAAAAGGTGTGTGCAGAAGGTTAAGTTCCAAGAATATCTGGTTTCAAGAAGAAGATAAGTAGGGGCACCTGGGTGGCTCAGTGGGTTAAAGCCTCTGCCTTCGGCTCAGGTCATGATCCCAGGGTCCTTAAATCAAGTCCCACATCAGGCTCTCTGCTCGCTAGGGAGCCTGCTTCCAACTCTCTCTCTGTCTCACTGCCTACTTGTGATCTCTCTCTGTCAAATCAATAAATAAAAATTTAAAAAAAAAGAGGGTAAGCCAGTTGCCATAAATATAACTCTAAGAAGCAACATGGGAGAGAAACCAAATTGCAGCTCACATTGTCTCTCCTGAAGGCAGAAGCCTATTCAAACCTGGGAGAAGGCAAAGCAAAGTGCCATAGATAACTCTAAGACACAGTGTCCATAAAGCATATCATTCATGAAGAATATCATTCATGAAGACGGAAGCCCTTTGCAATGTCTGTGTGAAAGCATCAACAAAGGGCCATGTATGTAACAATGAGGAGGATAAGATTTCCAAACAAAACTGCTTTATCAATGCTAAGAACACTCCCTGGCTTCCGAGCTTAGTTTGGAAATCCCATCAGTTTCAATTTGGAAGACGTGCCTGGGAGGATCCATTTTACATGAACTGGTTCCTCAGAGTCCAGCATAGGTTACTTACAGGGCACTGCACCGTCCCCCGTTGGGTAACCCTCCTGTCCACCTGTAAGCGGGTAGTGGAAGGATGGTTTCTTGGCAGGATTCCTTCTCGTGGTTACACACATGGCCCCTTGTGGCTGCTCTCACACAGAGGGCTTGCAAAGGGCTTCTGTCTTCACGAGCGATAGTCACTGAAACCGCTTCACCGATACCAAGGCATCCTGGAGTTAATACTACATGGCTGCCTGCTTAGGCTTTTGCATCTGTACTGCTCCTTCTTCATGAAACGAAGTCTCAGTGGAAAGAGGTGTGCGGCCCACTGCTGTATCTCCCTGCTAAGTCCATGGCATGCTCTGTGTCCTTTCACTCCGAGGTTTGACTAGCTTCCCACCATCGGGAGAGACAATGTTAGCTGACCTTTGCTTTATCTCCCATGTTGTTTCCTAGGTTTGCATTCACGAAGGTTTCCTTACCCTCTTGGTGAAACCAGCTATTCGTTGAACTTACCCTTCTGCACACACTTCATTTTCTGAGCACGATTATTTCAGCTTTCCTTATGCTCCATACCCACTTCTGAACATACAAGGGTATCCCCCGGCGAGATCATGCTGGTGGAAGGAGGTTTTCTCTGCAGCGTTGTTGTGAGATCCAAGGTGATTTCTCAGCAGATTTCTGTATCCCTCTGCAGGGAAGTCCGTGACAGGTTCCTCAAGCATTCACACGCACTTCTCAAAAGGCTTCTGTCCTAGGGATGGATGCCCTTCTTGGAAGCAGGCTTCTCTTCGGTGTGGTTCCTTAGCCATCATCAAAAGGCACACACTCTCTCTCTCTCTCTGACATCCAAGCGTAACAGGGAAATCATGTCTGTCTTCATGGCCTCAGTCGTGACTTTGGGTGTTCCATCTTACACCGACTGGATATTCAGAGTCCAGTATAAAGTACATTCCAGGGACTGCGATCCACAAGTTGGAAACACTCCATGTGCATGTAGTGGAAGGATTGTTTTTGTTTGTTTGTTTGGATTTTGTTTTTAGGTTTTTTGTTTTTGTTTTTGTGATCAGGGTTCCTTCTCAGAGTCCTGGACGTGGCATATTCCTGAAATGATCACAGAGACTTTGCACAGTGTTTCCACTTTCGGGACATGCGTTCATTGCAAATGCCTATCTGACAGCTTCTTAGAGTTAAGCACATGGCACTTTGCTGAGGCCTCCGCACATCCCTTTGAAATCGCTTCTGTCTTCGCTAACAAAAGTTCTAATGGGAGGACACTTTGCCAAGACACTGGAATCTCCCAGGCAGGAACATGGCACTCTCTGTGTCCCTTCACCCCCAGGCTTGAATAGGCTTCTGCCGTCGGGAGAGATGATGTGAGCTGAAATTGGTTTTCTCTCCCGTGTTGTTTCCGAGGGATACGTTCATGGCAATTTGCACCCCCTCTTCGTGAAACCAGGTATTCGTGGGACTTAACCCTCTGCACACACTCTTTCTTCCTAGGAATGGTTATGTCCGCTCTCCTTATGCTCCATACCCACTTTTGAATGTACGTCCATCTTCTGGCAAGGCCATGTTTGTGGAAGGATGATCTCTCTACAGTGTTGTGGGGAGTTGGAAGTTGCTTTCTCAGCAGACCTGCTTCTCACTCATACCGAAGCGCATGACATGTTCCACAAGTTTTCACACACACACACACTTTGGAAAGGGCTTCGGTCCTCCGAATGGATGCCCCTTTTCTGGTAACCGGCTTTCTCCACTGTGTTGCCTCATAGCCTTAAGCACGAGGCACACTCTCTGGCTTCCAAGCTTAGTCTGGAGATCATGTCTGTCTTCAAGGTGGAAGACGTGCTTCGAAAGATCCATTCTACACGAACTCATTCCTCAGAGTCCGGCATAGCTTACTTACCATGTATTGAACCACACGCATTGGATAAACACTCCCTACTGCCTGTAAAGTGGTGGTGGAAAGATGGGTCCTTGACAGGATTCCTCCTCGTGGTTACATGCATGGCCCTTTGCTGACGCTAGCACACAGATGTTGCAAAGGGTTTCCACCATCACCAAGGATATTCACTAAAATTGCTTTACCCACACTAAGGCGTCTTAGAGTTAATGTAAGGCACTTTGCTCAGCCTTCTGCGAGTACATTGGACATCACGTCTGTCTTCCCGTAACAAAGTTGTAGTGGCAGGATGCAATTCTGGGTGGACAAGACTACTTCAGACAGACCCCACTCTGTTAGCCTGACCCTAGCTGTCTGCACCGGCCCCACTTATCCAAGCATCAGGAGAGCGCCGTGTTGCATACTTGTCTCGTGAAGAGGACACCGTAGGGAGGCCCTCATTCAGGCAAACATCCCTGAGGTGTATCCAAAATGTATGAGTGGAGGCACTAGGCAAGCTGCCACTGGCTGGCCTTGGGGCCACACACCACAAGCGGTCCTGTGAAGAGCGAAGCATACCTGACAGCTGAAAGCCTGAAGGAAAGCGCAAATTCCTCAGCTCCTGGGAGGAGCAATGGAGGGGAGTCCCCGGCAGCTCCGTTTCCCTCACAGCCACAAGCCTTCTCCCAGATGCAGGCTAGGGTACATACATACTAAGGGCCCTAGGCTCCACCATGAGGAACAGATCCTTGCCGCCAGCGCCTTGGGCCTGCTTGCCTGTATCAGGGAGTCAGCCCACATTACACACTGTAGCCTGGAAGCCAAACATACGTGCATGGCCGTGAATTCTAAGAAATACGAGTCTTGGGGAATGACGTGCTACTGCGATCCATTTCCACAAAGAGCAAAGCGGGGATCTCTGAGGTCAAAAGCCCACATGGTGTTAGGGAAGCGCCCAGGCCCAGCGGAGGGCCCTCAGCAAGTTTCTCTCTTGTGTTGGGAAGGGGGAAGTTATTTTCAAAGAGTGTGTGTGGGAATGCCTGAGGCAAAGGCCCTCCACCTCCCTTGAGAAAGAAGTCTGTGTGAAAGGCGACCACCGACCTCCACGCAGAGGAGCCCCTCCTCAACGTTTTCCCAGGTGATCGGAGGGAGAGGGCCTCGGCCTTGCCACCCGATAACGAGCCTGAAACCGAGTCGCTTTTCATGACATTGCCTTTTCCTTAGGAGAGAAAGATTCGGCCCCATGTGGCATCGCACAAGCCAAAGGAAGGTGCCGTCCTTTGGGTCGCGAAATCTCCAGGAAGGCGCCCCATTAGCTTGGCTGCAGAGGAGCCCACCACGTGGCAGGGGCACCAGCTCCTCGTGTGTCCCTTCCTCCGCCACACTACCCAGGAGCCCCGGCCACAGGATGCACTGCAGAACACCAACTCCAGTTCTGAGGGCAGAAGACTTCTTCGGAGAAGCCCCAGTCTGTCAGCCTGACCTAGCCCTCGGCCTGGGCCCCGCTTATACAGGCGTCAGGAGAGGGCCGTGTGGCATACCTGTCTCTTGGAGAGGACAGGGTAGAGAGGCCCTCCTGCAGGCAAACATCCTTGAGGCTCCCTGAGTAGAGAGGTCTCTGCAAAAGCGGAGGCATGGAAGCGCTAGGCAAGTGCACCGGCTGACTTCGGGGCAACACTTTGGGGCACACGCCATAACTTGTCCCATGAAGGGAGAAGCATTCCTGACACCTGGAAGCCCAGAGAAAAGCACACGTCCCTCAGCTCCAGGACGGCACAATGGAGGGGAGCCCACACCAGCTCCCTTTTCCCCTACAGACTTACAGGCCTTCTCCCAGACACAGACTAGGGTACATGTATGCTATTGGCAGTAGGCTCCACCACGAGAAGCCATCGCTCTTGGCCAGCACCTCTGGCCTGACTGCCTGTTTCAGGGAATCAGCCTATATTACACACTGGTGCCTGGAAGCCGAACACGCATGCGGGGCCATGGACTCTAAGAAGTACGTGTCTTGGGGAACGGTGATGGATTTTTGCCAAGAGCAAAGAGGAAATCTGTGAGACCAAAAGCGTGCATAGTGATGGGGAATTGCCAGGCCCAGTGGCAGGCCCTTAGCAAGTTGCCCTCTGGTGTTGGGAAGGGGGAAGCTATTTTCAAAGAGTGTGTGTGAACGCCTGAGGGAAAGGCCCTCTGCTTCCCTATGAGAAAGAAGTCTGTTTGAAAGGCGACCACGGTCCCCACACAGGACAATTCACTGAGAAAAATGCCTTGTCAAACTTCTCCCTGGGATCCTTGGGAGAAGGCCTTCATCTTACCTCCTAAAAACAAGCCAAAAGGCATGTCGCCTTTCACGAGCCTTTCTCTTTTCTGAGAGGGAAAGATTCGGCCCCGTGCATCGCTGCAGAAGCCTATTGAAGGTCCCAGGTTCTTGGGTTGGAAAATTTCTGGGAGTGCACCCCCTTAACTTGGCTGTAGAGGAGCCCACCTCACAGCGTGGGCCCCGGCTCCTGCTGCCTTCTCCACTGCCACCCTGACCAGGAAACCCGGCCATGGGACGCACTGCAGAACACCAACTTCAGTTCTGAGTGGACAAGACTACTTCGGACAGACCCCACTCTGTCAGCCTGACCCTAGCCGTCCGCCCCAGCCCCACTTATCTAAGCCTCAGAAGAGGTCCATGTTGCATACCTTTCTCGTGGAGAGGCCACGGTAGCAAGTCCCCCCATCATGCAAACATTCTTGAGAATCCCTGAGTAGAGAGGCCTATCTGAATGTGATGGTTGGAACCTTTAGGCAAGTGCCACTGCCACTAGCTGACCTCAGGTCAACGCATTGAGGTGCACTCCACACCTGGGCCCTTGAATAGATAAGCATTTCTGGCTCCTGGAAGCATAGAGGATGGTGTGAAACCCTCAGCTCCAGGAAGGAGCAACAGAGGGGAACCCCCTTCAGCTCCTGTTTTCCCTACAGCCAAAAGCCTTCTCCCAGACGCAGGCGAGAGTTCGTAATTATTGAAGACCCTGGGCTTTGTGTAGAATGGAACACCCAAGCAAGTCTTTGTTATGGGGACAGACATAATTTCCCAACTAGGGTTTAATGTCAGAGAGAGTATGCCTTCTCCTTATGGCTAAGAAACCACACTGGACCAAATCCCAGTTACAAGAAGGGCATCCATACTGAGGACAGAAGCCTTCTCAAAAGAGTGTGTGAAGTCTTGAGAAACGTGTTATGGACTTCACTGTGGCAGAGACACAAGTCTGTTGAGAAAGTACCTTTCAATTCACAACACTGTAGAGAAAACATCCTTCACAAACATGATCTTGCCAGAGGATTGACATACATTCAAAAGTGTGTAACAATGCGCAGAAGGAAAACTGATGCCTTCAGATGTCAAAGTGTGTGCAGAAGGTTAAGTTCCATGATTATCTGGTTTTACGAAGACGGTGGGGGAATTGCCATGAATATAACCCTAAGAAACAATATGGGATAGAAAGGAATTTCAGCTAACATGGTATCTCCTGAAGGAAGACTATCCAAACCTTTGAGTGAAAGGATACAGGGAGTGCCATGTACTTAGCAGGGAGATACAAATATGTGACGCATGCATCTTTCCACTGAAACCTTGTTTCATGAATGCAGAAGCCATTTCAAATGTACTTGCAGAAGACTAAACAAAGTGCCATATATTAACTCTAGGACACCTTAGTATCAGTAAAGCAGTTTCAGTGAATGTCGTTCGTGTAGATGGAAACCTTTTGCAATATCTGTGTGATAGCATCAACAAAGTGCCATTTATGTAACTATGAGAAGGAATCCTTTCAAGAAACCATCCTTTCACTACCACCTTACCAGCAGCCGGCAGTGTTATCCAAAGTGTGTGGTGCAGTACATGGTAGGTAATATATGCTGAACTCTGAGGAACGAGTTCGTGTAGTATGGATCTTTCAAAGCACGTCTTCCATCATGAAGACAGACATGATTTCCAAACTAAGCTCAGAAGTCAGAGGGTGTGCCCTGTGCTTAAGGCTAAGAGACAACACTGTAGAGAAAGCCGGTTACCAAAAAACGTCATCCATCTGAAAGACAGAAGCATTTTCAAAAGTGTGTGAAAGCTTGAGGAACGTGTCATGGGCTTCACTGAGGGGAGACACTAGTCTGTTGAGAAAGCACCTTTCAACTTACAACACTGCAGAGAAAACTTCCTTCCACAAACATGTTCTGGCCAGGGGATTGAAGTACATTCAAAAGTGTGTTAGGAGCATAAGGAAAACTGAAATAATCATACCTAGGAAGATGACGTGTGTGCAGAAGGTTAAGTTCAACAAATATCTGGTTTCAAGAAAAAGGTAAGCAAATTGCCAGAAATGTAACTCTAAGAAACAACATGGGAGAGAAACCCAATTTCAGCTTACATTGCCTCTCTTGAAGGTGGAACCCTATTCAAAGCTGGGAGTGAAGGGACATAAAGTGTGCCATGTACTTACCTCGGAGCTTCCAGTCTGTTGGCAAAGCGTCCTACCACTAGAGCCTTGCTTCATGAAGACGGAACTGATTTCAAATGGACTTGAGGAGGCCTAAGCAAAGTGTCATATCAAAGTGTCAACTCTAAGATGCATCCCTGTCAGATCGGCATTTTCAGTAAACATCGTCTTGATGATTTAAACAATGTGCAAAGCCTGTGATAATAGTTTCAGGAATGTGCCATGTACATAACTCTGAGAAGGAACCCTTTCAAAAAAATTTTTTTTACCACTACCACCATACAGGCAGATGGGAGCTTTTTCCAAATTGTGTATTGCTGTACATGGAAAGGAACCTATACTTGACTCTGAAGAACCAGTTGGTGTAGAATGGAACACCCAAGTCACATCTGGGGCCATGAAGACAAACATGATTTCCCAACTACCCTCGAATGTCAGAAAAAGTGTGCCTTCTCTTTATGTCTAAGGGACAACATTGGAGAGAAGCCGGGTTACAAGAATGACATCCGTCCTGAGGACAGAAGCCTTTTCAAAAGTGTGGGTGAAAACTTGAGGAATGTGTCATGGACTTTACTGTGGGGGAGAAACAAGTCTGTAGAGAAAGCACCTTTCAACCCATATAACACTGTAGAGAGACCGTCCTTCCACAAACATGGTGTCTTTAAAAAATTTTATTCATTTTTAAGATTTCTATTCAGTGTTTCAGAATTCATTGTTTATATACCAGACTCAGAACTCCATGCTATACATGCCCTCCATAATACCCACCACCAGGCTCACCCAACCCCCCAGGCTTCACCTCTCCAAAACCCTCCCATTGTTTTTCACAGTCAATCGTCTCATGGTTTGTCTCTCCCTCCAATTTCCCCCAATTCCCTTCTCCTCTCCATCTCTCCATGTCCTCCATGCTATTTCTTATGCTCCACAAATAAGTGAATCCATATGATAATTGACTCTCTCTGCTTGACTTATTTCACTCAGCATAATCTCTTCCAGTCCCATCCATGTAGATACAAAAGTTGGGTATTCATCCTTTCTGATGGAGGTTAATACTCCATAGTGTATATTGACCACATCTTCCTTACGATAGACGTACATTCAAAAGTGTGTATGAAGCATAAGGAAAATGGAAATAATCTTACCTTGGAAGACGAAATGTGTGCAGAAAGTTAAGTTCCACATATATCTGTTTTCACGAAGAGAGTAAAGAAATTGCCATGACTATAACCCTTGAAACAACATTTGACAGAAAGTGAATTTCAGCTAACATCATGTCTCCTAAAGGTGGGAGGCTATTCAAACCTGGGAGTGAAAGGACACAGAGAGTGCTATGTACTTAGCTGGGAGATCCAAGTGTGTGCAGCATCCGTCTTTCCACTGAAACCTTTTTTCATGAAGACAGAAGCAATTTCAAAGGTACTAGAAGAAGCCTAAGCAAACTGCCGTATATTAATTCGAAGATGCCTTACAGTAAAGCAGTTTCAGTGAATATCATTCGTGAAGAGGGAAACCCTTTGCAATAAGTGTGTGAGAGCATCACAAGGTGGCTTGTACATAACCATGAGATGGAATCCTGTCATAAACCTTTCTTCCACTACTAAATTACTGGTAGACAGGAGTGTTATCTATCGCTTGTGGTGCTGTACACGGTAAGGAACATATGCTGGACTCCGAGGATGCGTTCATTTAGAATGGATCTCTCAAGGCATGTCTTCCATCATGAAGACAAACACGTTTTCCAAATTAAGTGTGGAAGCCAGAGAGTGTGACTTGTGCTTAAGGCTAGAGGCAACACTGTAAAGAAAGCTGGTTACAAAAATTGGCATCCATCTGAAAGACAGAAGTATTTTCAAAAGAATGTGTGAAAGCTTAAGGAACATGTCATGCACTTCACTGTGAGTGAGAAACAAGTCTGTTGAGAAAGGACCTTTTAACTCAGCAGAAGACAGTAGAGAGACCGTTCTTTCATAAGCATAATTATTAAGGTTTTTGTACGTGGGGGGTGGTGCCTTAACAATGAATATTGGAACATGAAGGAAATAGAATAAAATGAAATGAAATAGAATAAAATAGAAAGATTTTCATATAGGCAGTCATAGATGTGTCCACCTGTGCAATCCTCTAAGCTTTACATTTAGGGCAGTGTAGTGTAGTTTAGTTTCAGTGGTAGAGTTGAGTGACTCAACAGTCACATATAATACACAGCCCACATTTCATCAAGAGCCCATCACGCAATGATTCCATCTCCCCAGCCACCTGCCTTCCAGCAAACTTCAGGTTGTTTTCTAGAGTTTCTAGACTGAAGACCTCCTTAATGCCCATCACCCAGTTATGCCATCGCCCCACCCATCTCCCTTCTGGCAAACTCTCACTTCCTTTCCTACAGTTCTCTTATTGTTTGCTTCACTGTTTTCAACTTATTTTACTTTTCATTCCCTTCACCCATGTTCATCTGTTTTCTTTCTGAGATTTAACACATGAGTGAAATCATATGTATGGTCTTTCTCTAACTTACTTCACTTTGCATAATATGGCAAGATGTCATTCCATTCTTTTGATGGCTAAGGAGTATTCCAGTGCACGCACGCGTGTGTGTGTGTTTGTGTGTGCGTGTGTGTGTGAGACAACTTTTTTATCCATTCATCATCTGTTGGTGAACATCTGGGCTCTCTTCATAGTTTGGCCATTGTGGACATTCCTGCCCTAAGCACTGGGTACATGTGCCTCTTCGAATCAGCACTTTTGTATCTTTCCGGGAAATACTTAAGAGTGCAATCATCATGTCGTAGGCTAGTTATATTTTTGTTTTTGAGGGAAGTCTTCAAAGGCTTGCAGAGTGGCTGCACCGGTTTGCATTCCCCTCAACAGTATCAGGGAGTATCCCTTTCTCCGCATCCTTGCCAACAGCTTTTGTTTTCTAGGCTGTGCATTTTAGCCATTTGGAGTGGTGTGAGGTGGTATCTCATTGCAGTTTTAATGGGTAACTTTCCAATGCCAAATGATGCTATTTTCTTACATGCTTACAAGCCATTTGTATGTCTTCTTTGGAGAAATGTCTGTTTATGTTTTTCACTCCTTCCTTCACTGGAGTGTTTGGTTTCTCGGTGTTGAGTTTGATAAAGTCTTTACGAGTTTTGGATACTAGCCCTTTGTCTGGTAAGTCACTTGCAAATACCTTCTCCCAGTCCATGTGTTGCCCTTTAGTTTGGCTGACAGTTTCCTTTTTTGTGCAGAGCTTTGGATCCTGATGAGGTCTCAATAGGTTTCCCTTGCTTTGGAGCTGTGTCTAGCAAGAAATTGCTGTGGCCCAGGTCAAAGAAGATGCTGCCTCTGTTCTCCTCTAGGATTTTTTTGGTTTCCTGTCTCACATTTAGGTCATTCATCCATTTGCAGAGAATGTTTTTGTGTATGCTGTAAGACCGAGTCCTGTTTCATTTTTTTGCATGTTCTTTCATATAGTCCTGGGAGTCCTAGCCTTTGCGTCTAGTTGAAACTGCACTGTGCTTACAAACAGGTCAACTAACAAATTCTCTTCATGAAGACATGAGTGTCGTAATGGCATATAAATGAGAGAAGCTGTAGAACAATTAGGAACAAATCCATGCGTTTACCTCCTTAGAACTACACGCTGCTTAACGTGTCCTTGAGTTGACATCTTCTTTTCATTTGCATGTGATGTGAGGACACATTAGCAGAAACAAAAACATGTGCGTAGCTTCTTGAAACTACTCTGTGTTTAAAGCATGGCTTAAGTAACAACGTTCTTTTTCACGTATATGTTCAATAACTTATGTGGAGAGTCCCTAGAATTTATCTTTCATTACTTGGAACTATAACGCCTCGAAAAATCTTCAAGAAACATCACCTGTAGTTTCAATGCAATGAAATGGCATTATGGGCACAATCTTCAAACGATGCTTTTTTTTTTTTTTTTTTTTTTTTTGCCGTGCTCCAAGCAACATCTTCTTTTCCTTAGAATGTAAGTGTTTTTTATCTTATGTGGGTAAGACTACTAAAAGCCCTTTGTTGAGCTCCTCAGAACAACACTGTGTAAACCACTTGTAAAGGAACATCTTCCCGTCATGAATATATAGTGGGTTTTTTATTTTTTCAAGGCATGTGCTTTTCTACTTGGAACTACATGACTTAAATCACCCATCAAGTAACGTTGGTTTCACTCAGGTGTGTGTAGGTATATACATAGTATACATATATACATAGCAGGCAAACTCCTTGAAACTACATTGTTTAATGTGTCCCTAAAGTAACAACATCTTACTTTCCATAGGACATAGTTTTGGTGTGAGTTAAGTTTCCAAGTTGGTCGATTCCTTGGGGGCTCCAAAACTTGCAGTGTCTGTTGGATAGCAGTAGATCAACATTCAACTCTTTTGAACAACTAGGAAGAGTACTGGAGGCGGAAGGAAACAATCTATACATGGAGGGAGGGTAGGATACAGTCTGTATAGCTGAAGGCAGAGGTGAGGTTCAGAGTCCTGAGTTGGGGGATTGGGAAGCCATGTAGCCCAGGCAGGGAGGAAGCCCTGTTCACAGAAAAAATCAGGGAGAGGGAGCAAGCTGGAAAGAGTGCAGAGGGTGTGACCACACAACAAGCTGAAGTGAGGAGATCCTTTGGATCACTGAGGGGGAGTTTGCTGCCCTTCTGGGAAGGCATTTGGGGGGTTTGAATGAGATCATACTATATTGGACTGAGAACTCATGAGATTCAGACTAAGACTGTGAGATTTAGCTCAAAACCTCTCGAGATGTGTGGGACATCTCACGATATTTAGAATGAGATCTGTTGAGATTTGGATGAGATCCCACGAGGCTTGGATGAGTTTTCCTGAGATTTGGGCAGAGATTGCAAGATTGGGAAGAGAGCTCCCGAGATTTGGTGAGAAATCTCACAAGGTGTGCGTGAGAACTTATGAGATTTGGACAGAGATGCGGCGAGATTTGCATGAAAAGTCACGAAATTTGGAATACGATCTCATCCCGTGAGGTGTGTGTAAGATCTTAAGATATTTTGACTGGCGCTTAAGTGTTTGGAACTGGGGTTTGGGGCAGTATTCTTTGAAAGGGCTCTCTCTGCACTGAGAGGTTCCCAGGGCATACTTCCCATGTGTTAACCTCCGGCTTTTTAGAATGCGGGCATTCAGGTGGGTTAAGGGTGGTTGGGAATCTGGTTGCTGACCACCACCTTTGCCACAGCTGGTTGAACAGCAAGCATTCAGGGGAGACACAGCCAGTTTTTTTGGTTGTTGTTGTCGTTTTGTTTTGTTTTCAATTCTTTTTAGTGTACTAGAATTCATTGTTTATGTACCACACCCAGTGTTGCATGCAGTACGTGCCCTCCAAAATACCCACCACCAGGCTCACCCAACTTTCCACTCCTGGACCCTTCGAAACCCTCAGATTGTTCTTCAGAGTCCATAGTCTCTCATGGTTTATCTCCCCCTCCAATTTCCCCCATCTCCCATCTCCTCTCCATCTCCCCATGTCCTCTGTGTTATTTCTTATGCTCCACAAATAAATGGAACCATATGATAATCGACTCTCTCTGCTTGACTTATTTCACTCAGCATAATCTGTTCCAGTTCCATCCATGTTGATAGAAAAGTTGGGTATTCATCCTTTCTGATGGAGGTATAATACTTCATAGTGTATATGGACCACATCTTCCTTATCCATTCATCTTTTGAAGGGCATTTTGGTTCGTTCCACAGTTGGGTGGCTGTGGCCATTGCTGCTATGAACACTGGGGTACCAATGGCCCTTATTTTCACTACATCCGTATCTTTGGGGTAAATACCCCGTTGTGCAATTGCAGGGCCATAGGGAAGCTCTTTTTTTTTTTTTTTTTTTTTTTAGATTTTATTTATTTCCTTGACAGACAGAGATCACAAGTAGGCAGAGAGCCAGGCAGAGAGAGAGGAGAAAGCAGGCTCTCCACGGAGCAGAGAGCCCGATGCGGGGCTCGATCCCAAGACCCTGGGATCATGACCCAAGCCGAAGGCAGAGGCTTTAACCCACTGAGCCACCTAGGCACCCCTATTTTTAATCTCTTAAGGAACTGACACACTGTTTTCCAATGTGGCTGTACCAACTTGCATTTCCACCAAAAGTGTAAGAGGGCTCCCCTTTCTCCACATCCTCTCCAACACACTTTATTTACTGTCTTGTAAATATTGGCCATTCTAACTGGTGTAAGGTGGTATCTCAATGTGGTTTTGATTTGAATCTCCCTGATGGCTTGTGATGATGAACATTTTTCCATGTGTCTCTTAGCCATTTGTATGCCTTCATTGGAGAAGTGCCCTTTCATGTCTACTGCCCATTTTTTGACATGATTATCTGTTCTGTATGTGTTGAGTTTGAGGAGATCTTTATAGATCCTGGATATCAGCCTTTTGTTTGTACTGTCATTTGCGAATAACTTCTCCCATTCCGTAGGTTGCCTCTTTGTTTTGTTGACTGTTTCTTTTACTGTGCAGAAGATTTTGATCTTGATTTAGTCCCCAAAATTCATTTTTGCTTTTGTTTCCTTTACCCTTGGAGACATATCTTTAAAGAAGTTGGTGTGGCCCATGTCAAAGAGGTTACTGCCTATGTTCTCCTCTAGGATTATGATGGATTCCTGCTTCACGTGGAGTTCTTTTATCTGTTTCAAGTTTATCTTTCACACAGCCAGTTTCGTGTGGCTTTTGTCTGGTTTGATTTTGATTTGTTTTGTTTTCCAGGGTGGAAGAGATACCAGATACTGATGCACTTGCACAGCACAGGGCTGGAGTGTGAACTCACCAGCAATCCCTGAGGGCTGGCTGTGTGAGTTAGAGTCCCACTGTCACAAAATATAAACCAAAAATTTGTTAGAAACATAGCAAGGTTGTGTGAATAGTCACGGGAAGACCAAATGTCTGCATTTGGAACAGGAATGGGATCCATCTGGGAATGAGATGTCTCCATTTGTTTGTGTTGCCCCAGAAATGAGGCCACCACCCTCCCAAGCCTCCTTCCCAGCCTATACATAAACATGCTTTGGCCCTAGGCCTTTCCCCATCCAGGTAGTTCTACAACCAAGCTTTGTGGAGGCACAGCGGCCACACCTATCCCATATTCCCAAGGACTTTGCCAGCCTCCCTAGTTTAAAACTGGTGGAATTGCTCTGAGGCATGGCTCAGAATTGCTCAAAAGATGAGGGCAGTTGTGAGAAAGAGCAACGGGATGGAAAGGGCTACACAGCATGCCACAGTTCTTCACGACAGGTAAAAATGGGACAGTGTTTGGAATAGAGCTGCTAGCACAGTCTCCTAATGAGTTGGCTTTCTCCATCATAAGAAACACCACTGGACTCTGGCCAAGGGAAACCTCCACTGGCTACACCAGAGACATAGTCAACAAGAGGCATCCATTCTCCTTTCAGAAGTACAGGGAAAGCCTCTGGCCTTTGGTATATGTCCTGCCCTTCAAGTCAAGGAACAAGGACAGCAGTAGCTCAGGGGAACCAGTTGAGGCCTCTCTGCCGATACTCATGTGTTTGGAACAGGGCCCTCAGTCAACATCCACTGAATATGCTCTTTCTGTACTCACCACGACCTGGATGGAGAGTACTCTACCTGCCCTCACCATCTGGCCCTCAGAACAGAGGCATATCAGTGACCAAAGAATAGAGCGAGCTGACCACCCATTATAGTACTTGCTCCATCCAGCAAAGCAGCAAGCAACTAGAAGAGCACCAATTTCCTTGGTGCTGTCACATAAGAATTGCTCTCATTTAGGATAGGTCCAGAATGGAAGCTTGCCACCAACCATGGAGTGGTGACTGTGTGAGTGATAGCTCCATGTCCCATGAAGGTGAACCCAGGTCTAGTGGGACATTCAGCAAGCTTATGAGAATGGCTACCAGGAGAGCCGATGTTCTCTATTCCCATGGGAATGAGTCAATCTGGCAAGAGGTTTAACTTTGTTTTCCTGTGCTACAAGCAACATGACCAGTGGCCTCTCAAAACCTCTGTCCAGCCTCCACATAAACATCTGATGCTGGCATATTAAAATCCCCTATGCTTCCCAATGTCCATGTACTCCTGAGTCCAAACTGCAAGTGATCCTGTGGCCCAACCTGAAGCACAGGCCCAGGGACTCAGAGAGTTTAAAGGAGAGATTATTGCTGGGAAACACAGGATCAGAGAGTCCTCAAGGTTGAACCTTGTAAGGATGGATGAATCGATGCATGGTAATGGATACAAAAAGCCAGAGATAATGTTGAAAATGAAGTGACTAGCACAATTTGCTAGTGAGTTAACCAGATCAGGAATAAGAAACTCCTGTGGGCTTGGGCAAAGGGAACCTCCATTGGCTATAGCTGGGAGCCCTGTCAGCCTCAGCCTGAGGCCTCAATTCTTGCTTCCCAGAGAGAGAGAGAGAGAGAGAGAGAGAGAATGCTTCTGGCCTTGGCTCTTTTTCCTGTCTTTCCCACCAGTGAATACAGGTAGGAGTGGCTCGGGGATAGCAGGGGTACTTGGGGGGGGGGGGCGACTCTCAAGTGTGTTTCACTGGGATTCAGTGTAGTATTAAACACAAGGCCTCTTTCTGGGCAGGCCATGCCATGATGTGTTCTGAGGAGGGGGATAGATCTTCTCTTCCTAATGAAGGCATGTCAATCAGCTGGGAGAGGGAGACAAGCTGGGTACAGTGGAGCAGGCTGACACCAGCCATCCAAGTACTAAGGAAACCTGTGTGTGTGTGTATGTTTGTGTGTGCATGTGGGCTTGTGTGTGTGTGTGTGTGTGTGTGTGTGTCTGCCTTTCTATTCTTATCATATGAGCACAATGTGGTATGGTGTATGGGCACGTGTGTAGACAGCATTGCTTTAGTGTGATGTGAGTCTGGTAGGCATTCTGGTTTGGGTGGTGTATGGGTGGTATATGTGTGTTGTTGCATATGTGGGTATAGCTGTGTGGTTAGAGGTGTGGGGTGTGTTTGTGTGTGTGTGTGTGTGTGTAGTTCTTTAGTGGTCTGTAGGCATTGTGTATTTTGTGTGTTATATGTGTGGTTTTGTGTTTTGGAGATGTGTTTTGTACAGTGTATATTTGGTGTTTGTGTAGTGTGTATGGGTGGGTATGTGTGGTGTATATGTATGATGTACGTGCAGTGTGCTTGTAGTGTATGTGTTGTGCACGGGTTATTTGTGTGCTCTCTGCATGGTGTATGTGCAGTGTGGTTGTGGGTGGTATGTGTGGGCTGAGTGTAGGGTATGGATGGTGTGTGCATGGTAAGTGTTTGTGCATGTGTGTGCTGTCTTTCTATGTGGTCTGTGTGTGGTATGTTGGTGGGAGATGCGTGGTGTGCGTGGTGTATTGTGGTTTGTGTATGGTGTGTGTGTTGTGTATGTTTGACCTGCTTTTCTGTGGTGGAAGTGTTGTGAGTTTCTGCTATGTATGTGGTGTGTGTTATGTGATGTGTGTGTTTGTCATATATGCCTGTAATCTACGTCACATGTGTGGTGTGCTTTATACTGTGTAAAGCATTTATGTGTGTAGTGGGTTTTGTGTGGTTTCTGTGTGTGTGTTTGGTGTGTATCTGGTATGTGTGTGAGGCCAATAGGTTGACTCTCTGTGGTAAGTGTGTGGAAGTAAGTGTAAGTGTAAGTAAGTGTGTGTGTGACCACTATCTCTGCCCATGTCAGTCCACTGAGAAGAATGCCTTCTCAAATTTCTACCTGGGATCCTAAGGAGAGGGCAATGGCCTTACCTCCTAGAAACAAGACCAAAGCTGAGCCCCCTTTCTCGAGCATTGCTCTTTCCTAAGGAGAAAAAGATTCTGACAGGCCCCACTCTGTCAGCCTGACCCTAGCCATTGGCCCTGGCCCCACCTGTGCAAGCATGAGGAGAGCGCTCTGTTGCATACCTGTCTTGCAGAGAGGACACCATAACAAGGCCTACTTCAGGCAATCATCCTGGAGGCTCCCTGAGCAGACAGGCCTATCTGAAATGGATGGGTGGAAGCTCTAGGCAAGTGCCACCAGCTGACCTCACAGCAATGCATTGGGGAGCACACCACACCTGGTCCTGTGAAGAGAGAAGCACTTCTGCCACCTGGAAGTATAGAGGAAAGGATGAACCCCTCAACTCCAAGGAGAAACGGAGGGGAGCCCCCATTAGCTCCCATTTCCCCTACTGCCACAAGACTTCTCTCAGATGCAGACGAGGATGTGTATATATTGAGGGTCCTGGGCTCCACCCTGAGGAATCCATCCATGCAGCCCGCACCTCTGGCCTGACAGTTTGTTTCAGGGAGACAGCACTTAATATACACTGGCACCTGAAAGCCAAATGGGTGTGTGGGGCCGGGAACTTTAAGAAACAACTGTCTTGGGGAAAAATGTCCTTCCATGAATGACTTCTGCCAAGAGTGAAGCATTAGTGTGTGAGGGAAATGGCCTGTGTACTGATGGGGAATCGCCGGGGCCAAGCGGCGGGCTTGTCGCAAGTCACCATCTTGTGTTGGGAAGGGGGAAGCTATTTTCAAAGAGTGTGTGTGTGAATGCCTGAGGTAAAGACCCTCTGCCTCCCTGTAAGAAAGAAGTGTATGTGGAAGGCGACCGCCATCTTGATGTTTGAGGTGAGTGTGAGCCTTAGGGTGAGGTGCACAGTTAGGGTTCAGTCTCAGTTTCTGTCAGGCCCCATGAGGAATGAGGAGCATGTTTGTCACCAGAATTCTGCTGTTAGCCTCACCCTGGGCTATCCCCATATCATGAGTTGTTACACTTTTCGAGTTCGGTTTTTCTGTGTCCCCCTTGTGTTCCAAATCCTTTCGATCCTCAGGCTTCCATAGAGGGCCCCAGGAGGGAAGGAGCCCTGCCCAAGGGTAAAGGTGAAGATCCGGGAGTGGGCAAGAAGCTAATCTCTGGCAGTGCAGAGAAGGGCATAGAGCTGTGATTTCAGGGTTAGCATGAGCATGTGTATTCTGTATGGCCTCAGGGAGATGTTCCTTGTGTTCTTGAAGTAGAGGGCTTTGATTGCAATCAGGGTCACCTTTGCCGTCCAACAGGGTGCACACCTCCTGAGTTCCTTCTTTCTTCTTGCCCAATAAGCCTGCTGTTGCAGGCCTCCGTTGCAGCCTCACGAATTGGCGTCAGGTGTTGTCGCTGCCTCCTGCAGGGTAGAGCTGAGGTTAGAGGCCCAAAGATTGTAGGGAGAATGACATGGAAACACAACTGCCTCTCCTGGAACTGAGTCAAGGACTAGGGTGAGGGCGAACCTGAGTCTTCGAGTTTGAGCAGGGCAATGCTGACTGTGTGGCTGAGTTCCTGCTGTTTGTTTTGAACCCAGATGTGTACCCATGGACACGGTGGTATGGGGTATGGTTTCCTCCTCTGCCCCGACTGACTCTCAACCACTGGTTAGGTGAGGCAAACCCAGAGTTCCATCAGGTCTTGGTACCCAGAATAGTCCCTTCCCCACCTAGGGTAGATTTAAAGTTCTGGTCTGAGGGTTAGGTGATGCACTCTGAAGTCCATCCCTGAGGCCTGCACTGAGGCTGAACTGTCAAGTGAACCCACAGGTTCAGATTTGCTCTCAAGGATGATCTGACTATACAGCTGAGTCCCGGAGTTTCATCAGCATCATACTATTAGCTGGACCCTGATGTTTGCGCGTGACACGGCCTGCTTCTGCATTCTTGGAGGAATTGTTCTGCACCACTTCTGTGTCCCAAATCCCTTCATGTTTCAGATATGGGTTTCGAGTCTAGGGAGGGCCAGTGCCAGGGCAAGTACGGGGTGAGAAACAATGAGATGGGGGGCTCACATCTGATGGCTGTCCCGAGGCATGCTATGAGAGAGGACTTGAGGGCTGAACTGGCAGTGAGAATCATCTTTCCCCTTTGGCCTCAGAGAAATGCTGCTTGTGTTCCTGATAGAGAGAGCCTTCACTAGAACCCGGTCCACAACCTCAGCTAGCAGCTTGGAAGTTGCATGGTTTCCTTCTTTGTTCTGGTGAGCTTCACATAGCCTTTCCCAGATATTTGGAAAATATTGCCACCCCACAAATAACTCGGGTGTGGTGAGGGACCCATCCAGGGCTAGTGTTCAGGTCTCATCCTGACGTCCTTAAGGGGCCCTTGCATGGCTCTGCAGAGTCCTATCGTGAGGGCTGAAGGGAGGGACTCTGGACTCTGGTTTGGCCTCAGGGTGTGGCTCCCGGTGTTGTGCAATTTCCGGTTTGGGGGTTCAATCCGTGCGTAGCAGTCTGTGATGCCCGTTTGGAAGTGGCACGGTTTTCTTCTCCGATCCTGACAGGTTATCAAGCTTAGGTTGAGTGAGCCCCATCCACCCTCTGTCAGAGCTAGGTTTCATGCCGGCACCGCCGTGTCTGTGTGCGGCTCTCTTTCCTGCTGTGGTCCTGAGAATTATCTGGCCTGGGTGAGGGGAGTCAACTGCAATCCCCCCTCAGGGCTATGTTTCTGGCACAGTCATTTCCACAGCCAAAGCTAGGTTTCGTGGGACGGTCCCCAGCTGGAAGCCTGTATCTGCTGTGAGTGTGGAGACCAGCCATGAAGCCCAAGGTGAGGGTGAGTTTTAGGGTGAGGTGCACAGTTCGGGTTCGGTCTCAGGTTCTGTCAGGCCCCATGAGGAATGAGGGGCAGGTTTGTCACCAGTATTCTGCTCTTCGCCCTACCCTGGATGATCCCCATTGCATGAGTTGTTTCACCTTTCTAGTGAAGTTGTGCTGTGTCCCTCTTGTGTTCCAAATTCTGTCAGGCCTCAGCACTCCATATAAGGCCATATAAGGAGTGAACAGAGCCTGCCCAATGGTAAGGGTGAGAATCCGGGATGTGGTAAGCAGCTAATCCATGGCAGGCCAGAGAAAGGCCTGGAGCTGTGATTGGAGGGCTAGCATTAGCATGAACACGTGAGTTCTGTGCTGCCTTAGAGAGATGCTCCTTCTGTCCCTGATGTACAGTGCATTGACTGGAGTCAGTGTCACCTTCAATATCCACCAAGCCTGCAAGGCACATGGTTTCCTTCTGTCCTCTTGCTGCATAAGCCTGCCATTGTTCAGGTGTCTAAAATCCATTGTATCTTATAAATCTGGTTTGGATCTGGTCAGTGCCACAGCCAGGGTAGTGTTGTGTTCATAGGACCAACAACTCTAGGAGGAGAATTGCATGGAAGTGCAGATGTCTCTCCTGGTACTGAGATAAGGGCTAGGCTTAGGGTGAGCCTCAGTCTTTGAATGTGGGCAGGACCATGCTGGCTGAGTTCTTACTGTTTCCTTAGATCCCAGATAGGCAGCTTTGGCTCTGGTCCCATGGGCCACTGTTTCCTTCTCTGCCCCTGAGTATTGAGCATGGGTTGGTGACACAAATCCTGATCACCGTCAGTCCTATGTACCCAGATAGGCACTTCCCCAGCCAGGGTTGGTTTAGTGTTACAGTCTGGTGTCAACACGGGAGACACCCTGAATTTCAGCTAAACGCTACAGGAGAGAAATGGAATTTTGGCTAACACTGTCTCTCTTGAAGGTGGGCCCATGTACAAAGGTGTGTGTAAAAGTACAGAGACAGTGCCATGTACTTATCGGGAGACACACATCTGTGTAAAATGCATCTTTCCATGAAAACCTTGCTTCTTAAGGACAGAAGTGGTTGGAAATGTATGTGTAGAGGGCCAAGCAAAGGCTCATGTATGTAACACTGAATAACTGTGCTGTAGGGAAACCATCCTTCAACTACTACATTCTTGCCAGAAGCTAGAAGTACTTGGTAAAGTGTCTGGAACATAAAGTGAAATGCTCTTAACTCAGAGGACCAAGTGGGTATAGAAGGCTTATTTGAAATAACATCTCAGGGCACCTGGGTGGCTCAGTGTGTTAAAGCCTCTGCTTTTGGCTCAGGTCATGATCCCAGGGTCCTGGGATTGAGCCTCGCGTTGGGCTTTCTGCTCGGCAGGAAGCCTGCTTCCTCCTCTCTCTCTCTGCCTATCTCTCCCCCTACTTGAGATCTCTGTCTGTCAAATAAATAAATTAAATTAAATTAAATAAAAAAAGAAATAACATCTCATTCCATGAAGATAGAAGTGCTTTCAGGTGTATGTAGGTTAGCCTAAGGAAAGGACCATGAATGTAAGTCTATGAAACAACACGGGAGTGACACACTGTCGAATTTCAGCCAATGTTGTGTCCCCTGAAGTTGGATGCATATTTGAACCTCTGAGGGAAAGTACACACACAGTGCCATGTACTTCCCCGGGAGAAAAAAGTCTCAGTAGATTGTGTTCTTCCACTAAAATCTTGTCTCATGCAGACAGAAGCGATTTTTTAAATGTTCATGGTGAGGATAAACCCGGGGTCCTATACTTTAAGGAATAGTGCTGTTGAGAACCCATCCTTCAACTAACATGCTCTTGCCAGAAGATAGAAATACTTTCTAGGGGCGCCTGGGTGGCTCAGTGTGTTAAAGCCTCTGCCTTCAGCTCAGGTCACGATCCCGGAATCCCGGGATTGAGTTCCGCATTGGGCTCTCTGCTCAGCGGAGAGCCTGCTTCCTCCTCTCTCTCTCTCTGCCTGCCTCTCTGCCTACTTGTGGTCTCCCTCTGTCAAATAAATAAAAAATCTTAAAAGAAAAAGAAGTACTTTCTAGAAAACCATGCCTGAAACCAAAGGAAAAGTGAAATAGTCTGAGGTTAGAGAACCCTGTATTGTACAGAAGGCTCCCTTGAAGGATTATCTGGTTTCATGAACAGAGAAGCACTTTCAGGTGTATGTATGGAAGAGGTAGGAAGGGGCCATCCAAGAAACTCTGAAGAAAGAAGACACGAGGGAAACCGAATTTCTGCTAACACTGTCTCTCCTGAAGGTGGAAGCATGTTCAGGGGTGTGTGTGTGTTTGTGTGTGTGTATATATGTGAATGACTACAGAGTGCCACGTACTTATCTGTGAAAAAGAAGACTGTGTGGAATGTGTCTTCCCACTAAGATCTTGTTCCATGCAGACAGAAAGGAATTCAGGTGTACAGGTGGAGGCTTAAGCAAAGTGCCATACACTTAACTGTAAGAAACCTCACTGTCAAGCACTAGGGTTTCCATGAACAGGTGGCTTACCTGAAGAGGGAAGCACTTTCCAAAGTGTATGTGATAGCACTGGGAAAGTTCTGTGTCTGTAAATCTGAGATTGCACCCTGCACAGAAACCATCCTTCCACTAACCCTCCAGGAAGCCCAGAGTGCTTTCCAAAGGGTGTGTGACAGCAAATGTAAAGTGATGTATATTTGACTCTGAGAAACCAGACAGACTGTATAGAATGGAACTTTCAACCCACACCTTGCTTCATGATGATTGACATGTGTTCCAAGGTAGGTGTGGAAGCCAGAGAGTGTGCCATCTGCTGAACCCTAATAAGCAACAAAGTGGAGAAACCCACTTTCATAGAAGAGCCTCCGTCCTGATGACAAGCATTTCCAAAAGAGTGTGTGCTAGTAGGAGGAACGTGTCCTAGATGTCACGCTGAGGGAGAAACAAGTCTGTTGAGAAATCCCCTTTCAACTCCCAACAGTGTTGTAGAGAAACTGACATCCAGCTAAAATGTCCTTGATAGAAGATAGCAGTCCTTCCAAAAGTGAGTATGAAGCATTAGGAAAAGTGACAGATTCTGAACATGGAGGGCCAAGCCTATATTCAAGCCAAATTTGAACAACTCTCTGGTTTCATGAGGATAGAGGTGTTCTCCGGTGTATATCTGGAACCGGAAATAAAATGCCATGAATGCAATTTTATGAAACATCATGGGAGATACCCTAAATTTCAGCTAAACACCACCGGAGAGGAAACAACTTTCACTTAACACCATCTCTCTCTCTTTTTTTTAATTTTTATTTATTTTTAAAATTTCTTTTCAGTGTTCCAGAATTCATTTTATGCACCACAACCAGTGCTCCATGCAGTTGTACCCTTCATAATACCCACCACCAGGCTCACACAACCCCCACCCCCCGCCCCTCCAAAACCCTTAGTTTGTTTCTCAGAGTCCACAGTCTCTCATTGTTCATATCCCCCTCCAATTTCCCCCATCTCCTGTCTCCTCTCCATCCCCCCATATCCTCCATGTTATTCCTTATGCCCCAGAAGCAGGTAAAACCATATGATAATTGACTTTCTCTGCTTAATATATTTCACTGAGCATAATCTCTTCCTGTCCCATCCATGTTGATACAAAAGTTGGGTATTCATCCTGATGGCAGTTAATACTCCATCGTATATATGGACCATATCTTCTTTATCCATTTGTCTGTTGAAGGGCATCTTGGTTCTTCCCATAGTTTTGCGACTGTGGCCATTACTACTATGATTATTGGGGTAAAGATGACCCTTCTTTTCACTATATCTGAATCTTTGGGGTAAATACTCAGTAGTGCAATTGCAGAGTCATAGGGTAGCTCCATATTTAACTTCTTAAGGAATCTCCACACCGTTTTCCAAAGCAGCTGCAACAACTTGCATTCCCACCAACAGTGTAGGAGGGTTCCCCTTTCACCACATCCTCTCTAACACACATTGTTTACTGCGTTGTTAATTTTGGCCATTCTAACTGGTATAAGGTGATATCTCAATGTTTTGATTTGAATCTCCCTAATGGCTAGTGATGATGAACATTTTTTCATATGTCTGTTAGCCATTTGTATATCTTCATTGGAGTAGTGTCTGTTCATGTCTTCTGACCATTTTTTGACATGATTATCTGTTTTGTGTGTGTTGAGTTTGAGGTGTTCTTTGCAGATCCTGGATAACAGCCCTTTGTCTGTATTGTCATTTGGGAATATCTTCTCCCATTCCGTGGGTTGCCTAATTGTTTTGTTGACTGTTTCCTTTGCTGTGCAGAAGCCTTTGATCTTGGTGAAGTCTCAAAAGTTCATTTCCCTTTTGTTTCCTTTGCCTTTGGAGACATAGCTGGAAAGCAGTTGCTGTGGTGACGTCTTCAAAGAAGTTGCTGTGGTCGATGTCAAAGAGGTTACTGCCTATGTTCTCTTCTAGGATTCTGACGGATTCCTGCCTCACGTTGAGGTTTTTAACCATTTTGAGTTTATCTTTATGTATGCTGTAACAGAGTGGTCGAGTTTCCATCTTCTACACATAGCTGTCCAATTTTTCCAGCACCATGTATTGAAAAGACTGTTTTTTCCACTGTATATATTTTCTTGCTTTGTCAAAGATTATTTGACCATATAGTTAAGGATCCATATCTGGGCTCTCTACTCTGTTCCACTGGTCTATGTGTCTGTTTTTATGCCAGTACCATGCTGTCTTGGTGATCACAGCTTTGTAGTAAATCTTAAAATCAGACAACATGATGCTCCCAGTTGTTTTTCTTTTTCAACATTTCCTTAGCAATCTGGGGTCTCTTCTGGTCCCTTACAAATTTTAGGATTGTTCCAGCTCTTTGAAAAATGCTGTTGGAATTTTGATTGGAATGGCATTGAAAGTACGGGCTGATCTAGGCAACATAGACATTTTAACAATGTTTATTCTTTTGATCCATGAGCATAGAATAGTCTTCTATCCTTTTGTGTCTTCTTTAATTTCATTCATGAGTATTCTGTAGTTCCTCAAGTACAAATCCTTTACTTCTTTGGTTAGGTTATTTCCACATATCTTATGGTTCTAGGTGCTATAGTAAATTTCCCTTTCTGTATTTTCATTGTTAGTGTATAAGAAAATAGAAACAATCATTGGAAATTATTATCAACATTTTTATGCCAATAAGTTAAGCAACCGAGATGAAATGGATGCATCCCTGGAAAACTATAAACACCCAAAAATGAATCAGGAAGAAATTGACAACCTGAATAGACCAATATCTAGTAACGAGATTGAAGCAGTGATCAAAAACCTCCCAAAAAACAAGAACCCAGGACCTGATGGATTCCTTGGGGAATTCTACCAAACTTTGAAAGAAATAATACCTACTCTCCTGAAGCTGTTTCAAAAAATTAAAGCAGAAAGAAAACTTTCAGACTCTTTTTATGAAGCCAGCATTACATTGATCCCCAAACCAGGCAAAGAGCCCACCAAAGAGGAGAATTTCAGAACAATATCTCTGATGAATATGGATGTCAAGATTCTCAACAAGATCCTAGCTAATAGGATCCAACAGTACATTAAAAAGATTATCCACCATGACCAGGTGGGATTTATCCATGGGATGTAGCGGTGGTTCAACATTTGCACATTAATAAATGTGATAGAACAGATCAATAAGAGAAGAGAGAAGAACAACATGGTCCTCTCAATTGATGGAGAAAAAGCATTTGAGAAGATACAGCATCTGTTCTGATTAAAATGCTTCGAAGTATAGGGATAGAGGGAACATTCCTCAGCTTCATAAAAGCTATCTATGAAAAATCCATAGCAAGTATCAGCATCAATGGGGAAAGCTGACAACCTTCCCTTTGAGATCAGAAACACAAGGATGCCCACTCTCGCCACTCTTGTTCAACATAGTACTAGAAGTCCTAGCAACAGTAACTAGATAACAAAAAGAAATAAAAGGTATTCAAACTGACAATAAAGAATTCAAACTCTTGGGGCGCCTGGGTGGCTCTGTGGGTTGAGCCTCTGCCTTGGGTTCAGGTCGTGATCTCAGGGTCCTGAGATCGAGTCCCGCATCAGGCTCTCTGCTTGGCGGGGAGCCTGCTTCCCCCTCTCTCTCTGCTGCCTCTGCCTACATGTGATCTCTCTCTCTGTGTCAAATAGATAAATAAAATCTTTAAAAGAAAAAAAATTAAAGAATTCAAACTCTTTCCTTTTGCAGATGACATGATATGGAAAACCCAAAAGACCCCACCCCCAAATTACTAGAACTCAAGTGTTTTTACCTGGGACTCAGTGCACTATTAAATGCAAGGTCTCTTTCTCAGCAGGCCATGCTGTGAAGTTTTCTGTGCATGGGTGCACTGTCTTCTCTTCATAATGAAGGCATGTCAGTCAGCTGAGAGAGGGAGAGAAGCTGGGCACAGATCAGCAGGCTGACACCAGCCACCCAAGGACTAAGCAGATGTGTTTGTGTGTGCATGTGTTGATGTGGGTGTGTGTCTATCTGTGCTCGTCATATGAATAGTGTGTGGTGTGTTGTATGGGTGCATGTGTAGACAGTGTTGTTTGTGATGTGAGTCTGATAGGTGTCCTGGCTTGGATGGTGTATGTGTGGTATATGTAGGTGTGTTGAATATGTGGGTGTAG
>JAHRIG010000013.1:115218577-115230426 GCA_020311275.1 Eira barbara
TATGTGTGGTTTGTGTGTGATGGAGGTGTGTTTTGTATGGTGTATGTTTGTTCTTTGTGTAGTGTGTAGGGTGGGAGTATGTATGGTGTGTATGTATGATATACGTGCAGTGTGTATGTGTTGTGCATAGGTTATTTGCATGCTCTGTACATGGTGTATGTGCAGTGTGGTTTTGGGTGGTATGTGTGGGCCGAGTGCAATGTAGTGATGGTGTGTGCATGGTGTGTGTGTGTGTGTGGGGTGTCTTTTTATGTGGTCCATGGGTGGTATTTTGTTGTTGTATTGTGCATGTTGTATTGTGGTTTGTGTATGGTGTGTGTGTTGTATATGTTTGATTTGCTTTTCTGTGGCTGAAGTGTTGTGAGTTTCTGGTATATATGTGGTGTGTGCTGTTATGTGACCTGTGTATGTAGTATATACCTGTAATTTATGTTGCATGTATGGTGTGTATTATGCCATATAAAGTATTTATGTGTATGTTTGCTTTTGTGTGGTTTCTGTGTATGCATTTGGTGTAGGTCTGCTGTGTATGTGAGGCCAATATGTTGAGTTTCTGTGGTAAGTGTGTGGTGATGTGAGGCATGGGTAAGTGGTAGAATTGTGGCATGCAGATAATATATGTGGGGTGGGTAGGTGCTATATGTGTGGTGACTCTTGTTGCACGTGTGGTGTGCATGAGGGGAATAGAGGGCATGTTTGTGTATAGGTGTGTGCAGTGTATTTGTGGTGCTGTGGTGGGTTTGTGTTTTGTATGTCACGTGTGTTTGAGATATGTGTTATGTGTGGAATATGTGTAGTGTGTGTGTTGTATTGGGTAGTGTGCAGTTTATATGATGTGGGTAGGTGTGTGTGTGGTCTATTTATTGTACGTGTCATGTCTCTGTTGTTTGTGATGTCCATGTGGTAAATGGGTCAACTATGTGTGGGTATGAATTTGTTGCATGTATGTTATACTACTGGTTTCAATGTGGGAAAGTGTGGTGTCTTTTGTTGCGTATTGTTTGTATGGTGTGTGTTGTGTGTTTGCATTGTATGGGTGGCATGTGCTGTAGGTGTGATGTGTCTGTGATGGAGGTGTCGTGTATGTTTGGTGTCCTTTTGTTGAGTGTACTCTGAGTGTTGTATGTGGTGTTCATGTGTTTTCATGTTGCATGGGCGAGTGTGGCATATGTGTGGTGCCAGTCTGTGTGTGACTGACAAGTGCTGGTGTTGTAAGAGTAGTGTGACTATTGTAGGTAATATGTGTTCAACTTTTGGGGTTTCTCTGTGTTGTATGTGTTTGGCATTTGTGTGGCATTTGTGGTGTTTCAGTGTGTGTAGTATATGTGTAATTGTGTGGTACTTGTGTGATGTCTCTGTGTGTTTGCATGTGCGTAGTATATGTGTATGTATTTAGTACTTGTGGTATGCATGTCTGTAGGCATTGTTTTTGCGTTTGGCAGTGTCTGTGTTACAAATGTCTTGTGTGTGTGAGGTGAATGTGTGATGTATTTGGGGTAAAAGAGTCATGAATGTGTTGTCTACAAGGTGTGAGAGTGGTGTCTGTGGTATGTGTGAGTTTCTGTAGGATATGGGGTGTGTGTGCCCTGTGTGTGTGTGTGTGTAAAATTTATGTTCTGTGTACATGGTTGATATGTGTTAAATAAATAGGGCGTGTTTGATGTGTCTGTGTTGTATATGAGGTAAATGAAAAGTGTGTGTATAGTATATATGTGTTGTATATGGTTTTAGGGTGGTATTTGTATAGCAGGTGTGTGGCATGCAGTGTGAGTGTTGCATGGTGTGTTTTTATGTAGCGAATTTGGTGTGCATTCTGTATGTCTGTTATAAGTGTGTGCTACATGTGTTGGTGAGAGGTTTGTGTGTGGCATGTGCATGGTGTATATTGCATATGTGCCAGGTGTGGGGTGATTTTATGATAATATTTGTTTATGTGTCTGTGGCATAGGTATGGTGTGTGTGGTGTGTGTGTATCCTGTGTGTTCTGTGTGTGAAGTGTGAGTGCAGCGTATATGTATGTGTTCTGTGTAGAAATGGTGTGTGTACGGTGTATGTCAAGTAAGGGTATGCTATGATCTAAGTGCTAGCCCTGGATGTGGCCGTCACCAAAGCCTTTTTGCATTGGTGAGGTGACAATGAATTTTGGATACTTGAGAAAGTCATGCTAATAAAGCAAGAGCCAACACAGAAGCTCAGATTACCAATATGGTTGCTATAGCTACTATCCGTCCCTCTAGTGAAGACCATCTCCAAAAAGAACACAAGGAGCATCTCCCTATATGGCCAAAGGAAAAGAAGATTCTCACCCATGATGCACCTCTCAGGTCCTCCCACAAGGCACATCTTGACCAGTGTGCCTCCCATTGCCCTGTTTCTCACCTAGTACTTCTTCTGGCACTAGCACTCCCTTGACTCAATCCTCAGAGTCAGGAATGATGAGATTTGGAACACAGGATGTGTGCAGGACAATTCCTCCAAGAAGGCAGAAGCAAGCTATGACATGGGCAGCCACCAGGGTCGAGCAAATAACATGATGCTAATGCAAAACTGTCCCTTGACCACAGGGATGGCTCATCCTGGAGTACAAATCTGAACCCTGTGGTTCATCCTACAGCTCACCCTCTAGGCAGGCCTCAGGTATGGACTCTGCAGTGCTATCATGTAGATCCCAGACCAAAACACTAAACCTACCCTGGCTGTGGAAGTGACTGTTCTGGGTACCCAGCACTGAGGGAGCACAGGACTTGTCACCAAGCCATGCTTGATAGTCAGGGGCACAGTAGGAAACCATGCCCCATGTCACCAGGACCAAAACTGTCCATCCGGGTTCGAAGGAAACACAAGGAACTCAGCTAGCATTGCCCTGCCCACACTCGAAGACTGAGGCTTACCGTAATCCTAGCCCTGACCTCAGTTCCAGGAGAGGAATCTGCACTTCTGTTCCATTCTCCTCCTATAGTCTTCAGGCCTAAGACCCCAAGCCTACCCTGGCTGTGGCACTGACCAGACCTGAACCCAATTTGTGAGGCTATAATGGATATTAGACACCTGAACAACAGCAGGCTTGTACAGCAAGAGGACAGCAGGAAAGCATGAGCCTTGCAGCCATGGTGGATGTCAAAGGTGACCCTGACTCCAGTCAAAGCACTGGATATCAGGAACACAAGGAGCATCTCCCTGAGGCTACACTGGAACTCAGATGCTCACGCTCATGCTAACACTCAACTCACAGCTTGAGGCTTGTCTCAACACTGCTATGCATTAACTGCCTACCATCTCCCTGATCCTCACCCTAACCCTTGGCATGCCACCGGCCCTGCCTCGACTCCAATCCAAAGTGTGAGATGACAGGATTTGGGACCCAAGACTGTCACAGGACAATTCCTCTGAGAATGCCAAAGCCAGCCAGTCCTCTTGCAATCAGATGTGTGGAGCCAAAAGGGCATAAATCGGATGCTACCCTGTCCCTTGACTGTGGGGAGTGGGGTAGGGCTTGTCCAGGATGACTAAATTAACCAGGCACCTCACCCTAAAGCTCGCCAACAATTCAGGCTCAGCACTGCTCTGCACACTCTCAGTGGATACAGGCTTCTGCTCCAGTCGGAGCAAGAACCCAGCCTGGGCTGTGGAAATGAATGTGGCAGAAACATAGCTCTGAGGGTGTTCTGCGTTGGGCTCACCACCATGTAGTTGGTTTCTAGCAACGTCGTGACTATGACCCCAACTCTAGCCCAGGTTGTGGCTCTCAGCAACATCAAACCATTTTGTGAGATGACAATGGAATCTGGACACCTGTGAAAGGCCACTCTAAGCAGGCAAGTACAAGAAAGGAAACCATGTGACTTGAAACCCTGGTGGATGTTGCTGTGGACCATGCTTCTATGGAACACACGATACAGCAGGCAGACAAGGAGAAATTCCCTGAGGCCAAACTAGAACTCGGATGCACGCTAATGTTAGCGCTCAACTCTCCCCTCGGGGCACTTCTCCATCCAACCGTCTGATATGTGCCCCCTCTCCCAGGTGTTCACCCTAAGCCCTGCTGTGACACTGGAGTGGAGAACAAGGCATTTGGGACCTGAACCTGGTGCAGGACAAACACTCCATGAATACCAAAGGAAGCCATTCCTGAGGCAACCACCAGCATGGAGCTATTAGCATGATTGTGAAGCCACCCTACCCCTGGACTGCATGGTTGGCTTTTCCTGGGAGAAAAACAACCATGCACCTGACCTGAAGTTCGCTGTCAATGCAGGCTCAGGGCTGCTCTCTGCACTCACAGAGGCTATACACTTCCAGCTCTGGCAGGAGGAAGATCCCAGCCTGGCGGGTGGAAGTGACTGTGCCACAAACACAGCCCCGAGGGCAAACTGCCTTTGACTCACAGCACCGATGCCAGAAAATTTCTCAGGAACACAGCAGAAACCCAGCCCCATGAAGCCAGGACTGTTGCTGCCAAGACCTATCTTGGAGATAGCATGGATTAGACTCCCCTAACCCATGCTTGAGAATCTGTCCGAAACAGAGATGGACACCGTGCCACTACCAAGACCCATGTACTGCTGCACCACAGAATTCAAGCCCCAATCCTGAAACTGCACCACACCGAGGAGTGCCTCCCCCGGGGGCCACAGCGCACACCAGAGGCCCTCCATTCAGCCCTCACAATAGGAATGGACACTGCCATGTGAGGGACCCTTAACATCTTAGGGACTATGATCTAAACGCAAGCCCTGGATGTGGCCCTGACAAAAGCCATTTCGCCTTGTTGAGGCAACCATGGATTTTGCATCCTTAGGAAAGTCCATGCTAATCAAGCCAAAGCAAAGAAGGAAAATGCAAATTCCAACAATGGTGGCTACCACTGCTGTCCCTGCCTCTAGTGAATGCCCTCTGCACAGTGAACACAAGAAGCATGTACCTGAGGCCAAAGGGGAAGCAAGATGCTCACCTCCCAAAGCAGCACAGACAGCTTCCCTCAGGGCACTTTTCAGGACAGCCATCGAATGAGTGATCATTCCTCTAACTGTCCCTCAGAGTAATATACTGCTTAAAATATAACTTTAACTAATGAGGAGCTGTACTGGTCATGCAAGCATGCTTAAAGATGACCTTGAGAAAAACATGTACTCCCAGCAGGCCTTTGGTAGAGAGGATCATACACATCCTTGAAGCCGAGCAGCTGGGGATGCCCGGGCTGCTCAGAGTGGAACACCACCTGCTTCCTTTTTCGTTGTCTCCCCCTCAGAGAAAGCCTGCTGTTAAGGTAATCCCTTTAAGTGTGCTTGCTCAACTACAAATCCAAGCTGCTGAACCAGACACACCTTACTCCTCTTCTTGTTTACCTCTAAGAATTGTGACCACGTACAACTCACATTCCTTCTTGTTTACCTACTAGACCTATGGTTATTTTATAATCTTCTTTTTTTCTCCCTTGTTGCTATCTTTTATCTAATAAATAAGGGACTGAGAAATTGTTCAGGGCGACAGTCCTTCCAGCTCTAATACCCTGCTCTCTCTCTCTCTCTCTTTTTTTTTTTAATTTTATTTATTTGTTTGACAGACAGATCACAAGTAGGCAGAGAGGCAGGCAGAGAGAGAGAGAGCAAGGAGGAGGAGGCAGGCTCCCTGCTGAGCAGGGAGCCCAATACGGGGCTCGATTCCAGGACCCTGGGACCATGACCCGAGCTGAAGGCAGAGGCTTTAACCCACTGAGCCACCCAGGTGCCCCCCTGCTCCCTCTCTCTTATAGCTGACTTGTTTGTGCCTCATTCTTCTCCCGTGCACCATTAAGAAAGCAGCAGCAGCAACTCCCTTCTTGGGTCCAGAGCTTAACATCAGACAATGACTGGGCAGTTACCTCTACACTCTGTGGTCTTCACAAGCTGAGCACACTGTATAAAATCTGTATATTACATATTTTTTTAAGATCTAACTGCCACAGGTGCTTATTAGGCCTCTGTTGACTCTCCTTTTACATGGGGAATAACAAAAATGCTGCCCCAGGGGCATGCTGTATTAAGTGGGTAATATATATGAGATAGTCAGCATGATGTTGGGTACAGAGAGGAGGCTCAGTCTGTGAAAGGATCCCTACATCCTCAGAAATCAGGCAGTGAAGTGTCTCCCTTTATATTCATGCTCCTCAGTCAATACTTTTGGGACCCATGCCTGTTGACTAGGTCCCACACAATGGCTTCCTTCTCTAGGTGGGCCCTCACCACCATACAAGGGTACACAATGTAAAATTTCCATTTCTCTGTGAAAACTTCTTTTCATGTTGAGCTTTTAATTTTTTGTTTGTTTTCCATTAGTGCTTTGTCACTAATGTTTACATCAGGGGTTGACTACTCCTGCTGCTTTCAGCGTTGTTAACACTGCTGAGGAGAGAATCAGCTCAAGTCTGCAGCCACCACCTTACCCCCACCAGGTCTCAGTGATGGGATAGTCCTGGAGGCTCAGCATGGACCCTGCCTGTCACTGCAGCTCACTGCCTAATGGCCTTCCACAGTAGAACCCTGAGATCTCACTGTTGTTCCTCAGGGTCCACAGAATGGTAGGAAGATCTTACCCATCTTAAGTGTTAAAGCAGTTATTCCAGGACCCAGAGGAAAGATACCTTCAAATACAAAACCCAGTAAGACTCGACTTCCATGGAGACTGATCTCCACTTCCTTGGAAACTGATCTTCAGTGTACTGATGAGAGCAGGAGATTCTCACACTAGACATGTCAATGGGAAATGACCTGGAGATACCCTGTTAGATAAGGACACACATCATCCACATCTGAGGGCTGAGAAGGCCATTTAAAGGCTGCCAGAATAAACTGCAGTACATGCGCAATTGTGTCTGCTCATTAAGGGACATATATACTTCCTTGGTCTCAAAATCTTTCTAAGTCATGACAAGTTACAAAATGATGGCATAATATTATATGTTAAATTTGTATATATTTATGTTTATACATGAATGCTTTATATTTCAAGCATGTGTACATTTTTACTTTTAATATTTTAAAATTCAATAATTTAGGGGAGGGTAATGGAAGCATGGATGGCTGGCAGCCCCAGGATTCAAGTCCCTACTTCAGGGCTTTTCAATGTGCTAAGTCGTAGTGTTCCTGAAATACCTTTGTGGTCATTTCAATTACTGGCCTCCAGGTTTAGGATCTGCGAACCACCTGGAATACATTAAGGATAAAGTTAAAAACCCAATAGAGCACATTTTATCATCTTCACATGATGATATACTAAAAAGTGAAAAATAATGTCCTGGTGAGGTATTATTTTCCTGTGAAAACAAGTTATACATTTTCATTGGCACAATTGTTGTATTTGCTCAAGTCTAGAGGAGTGTGATTTAAATATATTCAAAACAACTATTCCAACCCAAGTTAAAAGTGGACCTTTGCATGGCTTATTGCAGACTCTCGGGCTCCAGACCCAGTATCTCTGGCAAATGGGGGGTCTTGTCTCTCTGGGGAGGACAAGGGTTTTCTCTCTGGGTATTGTGAGGTTTTTCTTAGTCATCCCACCTGTGGGTGGTCCCAGCCCTGAAGGCCTATTTTTAATCACTATCCAGGGATGTCACAGACTGACTTTAACATATGAAATGAAGGAAGAAAAAAATCCTACTTGAAGCTGCAGGGTTTCTCCTTGGGTCCTTGAGAATTAACAAACGGGGGAGTTTACCTGGGCAAACACACTCGGCAGGGAGTTGAATTTTACTGCCTCTCTGGGCAATCTCATGAGGCCCTCTCAGGGGTAGTCTAAAGCAAAGGGCCAGGAGGCAGGCAGATGCTAACACTTAGGTCTCCTGCCCACAGGTGCGCCCTGTGGCCCAGTCACTGCAGGAATGGCGGCACCTGCATGCTCCGCAGCTTCTGCGTATGCCCCGCCCACTTCACCAGCCCTTATTGAGAGCATGACCAAAGGCATAGGTGGGCATGTGGAGGATCCCGGTGCAAGTTAGGCAGGGGCATGGGAGCAGGCAGGGGGAGAAGGGGCTTGACTTTGCAGAGGGGAGCCTGGGACAGGGGAGTGCAACATGGATGGGAGCAGGGGCAGAGGATGCAAGGGGCAGGGCCTGGCTGGAAAGGACACCTAGGGTAGGGGGGAAAGGCGGGTCTGGGGCATGGGTGCGCATGCCCATGGATAGCACAACTGTGCTGACCTGGCTGAGGTTGCCTCTTTGTGTGCTCAGTGAATGTGGCCCACTCCTGCAGAGATCCTGAACCTTAACCGCTTCTGCCTTTCCAGGTGTGTCTTCTCAGCCCTGAACTGTCTCCCCCAGGAGACACCCGGCGGCTGCAGTAAGTGGATTTGGGTCCTGTGCAGGCAGTCCAGGCTTAGAGGCATTGCACCTTTGTACCTATGGATCCATAGAGATCTAGCTGTGCCAGGCGAAACAGAAATGAGAAGCTGGGTTGACCGATCATTTAGGAAAGTCACATTTGTTGTAAATCACAGCATATTATTATTTTTATATCAATTATTTTGTTTATTTTTTATATTTATTATATGATGTATATTATATATATATGATGATCATATGATGATAATTAATATTATTATTATTTAAAATGATTCCTGAGTTTACTATGCCCAGATAGCTGGGTTAAATGTGTTTTCCAAACAGTGTCCTTAAGTGTCCTTTCAGTGAGCAGACTTTAGGGAGCACACAAGCTGCTAAGCAGAGCCAAGCCTGGCAGGAAGGTTACTGACTAAATCTCCAGTGATTTCCCTACACCATGCCAACACCCTCTC
Source organism: Eira barbara (assembly GCA_020311275.1). Classification (NCBI taxonomy): domain Eukaryota; kingdom Metazoa; phylum Chordata; class Mammalia; order Carnivora; family Mustelidae; genus Eira; species Eira barbara. The sequence goes on from JAHRIG010000013.1 coordinate 115,227,344, forward strand.
TTCAGCTGTGAAATGACAGCACTGGAGCAGCACAGGAACTGGAATGGATGGCTAGCACCACCTTTTAGAGCCAACCAGGCAGTGCTCCCAGAGAAAGAAGGTACCTTGTAAGCACAACTCAGGCCTGCCACACATATTAAAAGCCAGGAGGGTGTGGAGAACACATGGGATGAACACTCATTTGCAGGACTTCTGAGTAGTTTATACAAATACGCAAGCTATGTTCTAACTTGATAACTTTATCTGCAACTAATAAATTAAAACAAATACATACTTAACTTCCGATATAATCAGGGTCACAGAAAAGTCACAACCTTCTATTAATCTAAGTACTAAGCATGAGTCTTTAGAGAATAAACATATGTCTTCAACAGGTTTCTAGCAATATTTAATTTTCACTTAGGGCTTAGATACCTGAATCTCTTTCCCTTCCCCCTATACCTAGATATAGCACTTTGTTTTTATCAGAGTTTTCATTAAGCCCCTTTGAATAATTTAATAATTATAGGATTTCCAATAATGATTCCAGAGGCTAGGTGAATCCCTTCTGTAGAAAACAAATATAAGCAAGTGTAGGAAAGATCTTTTATCATTTACCCTTTAGGATAAAATGGACAAAATGATTAAAAAAAAAACAACAACGACACAACCCCAGGCTTTGGATACTGACTAGAAGGCTGTAACAAACCAAGAGGTGTTTATTTAAAATATGACAAGAACTGCAAATAAAAATGTTGTAAGACAATGATTTTCTTGCCTAGATCATTTTCCTTTTCTATTTCCCCTCAATGCACACCCAGCTCAATTTGGAAGAACTGTAACTTTACCTTAATTTACCAAATTAAGTGAAATGCATTAATTTTGGAGAGTTGTTATTATTATTATTATTAATTTGTCCTTCAGCAGAGCTGGGATGGAGGATATGGCCCCATGAAGTGTTTGTCTAAGAAGAATGGGTCATCCTGCTGTCCTAATCCTGAATGTCCTCCCTTTGCTCAGTGTGCACCATGCACTAAGCACAGGACCCTCCAACAAGGCAATGAGGTGTAGTGTTTATCAAACCCCATCCTCTACCTGTTCTGGGATGGACAGCTCCACAGTGAAGAGGAAAATGCCAGCCTCTAACAGCATTGCTAACAGATGAGTTACTACCCCAAGGGAGATATCTCAGTGATACAAATTGAAAATGCACCTAAAACCTAAATGACAGTACCCTGCAAGAGATCCGCCGGAGGTGTCAACCACAGTTCTGGGTGGAGAGTGAAAACCTGCAGCTTTGCTCACCTTAACTGGCAGATTTGACATAGAGAAAATCTACAACTATGCTAGCCCAAGTTTGCATTCTGGTTTGTGGCAATCAGCAGGCCAAAAGTTTATGGAGGAGAACTTACACATTAAAAAAATTAAAAAAAAAAAAACAGAAAAAGAGTGAAATAATCTCTCACTCTTAAGTTTTCTCACTTAGAACAGACTCTAGAAATCCTGGCAAAATGCAAAAAGCAAGGGAGATGGAGAACAGACTACAACTTTGAAGGCCTCTCGCAACCCACATACTGCTCCATTGGCAGAGACCAGAAGCCCTCTAAATTTGAGGTGTTTGAGCACAACTCCTGGGTATCAAAATCTAAGTGGTAAGTCAAAGGCAAAGAAAATACCACTTAAGCTATAAGTGTAAAACAACTCATCACACATGGGGCCATGTTATCATGATTCCCCATAGAAACAGGGAAGGTCAGGAAGGCAAAAGGATGATACGCTGAAAGTGCTAAAAGACAAAATTTGTCTATCAAGATTCTTTTCCCAGCAAAACAGTCCCTTACAATAAGGCAAAATACATTGTCAGATAAACAAAAACAGATACTTTTACTAGCACTCACTAACCCCCCCACCAAGAAAATCTTTAGGGTAAAAAGAAAATTGTAACTTGTAATCACAGAAAAAAGTTGAGGAGCACAGGAATATATATATGTATGTATATTCTAAGTATAAATATAGCATGAGGCAGATCAAATCAATGAAGCTAATCTGATCTGAAGTTGTTAGATTTTACCAGAATTAAATCACAATTAACCAGATGTAGATTGTGATGTTAAATATGGATATTATAGGGGCACCTGAGTGGCTCAGTGGGTTAAAGCCTCTGCCTTTGGCTCAGGTCATGATCTCGGGGTCCTGGGATCGAGACCTGCTTCAGGCTTTCTGCTCAGCAGGGAGTCTGCTTCCCCCTCTTTCACTGCCTGCCTCTCTGTCTACTTGTGATCTCTTTGTGTCAAATAAAAAAAATAAAAGTCTTTAAAAAAAAAGATGGATGTTATAAATAAACCAACCACTATAAAAAGCTTGAAAATACAGGTTAAAAACAGTAAAATAATTAAAACGTTAAAAAAATACTTGTTTACAAGAGAAGGAGGAGATGAATAAGGATCATGGGAACATAAAATTCATACAACAAAATGGCAGATGAAAACTGAACTTCATCTCTAATTAAATTAAATATGAGTGAACTAAATACTCTGATCAAAAGTCAGAGATTGTCAGGGTGCCTGGGTAGCTGAACTGGTTCAATATCTGACTCTTGATTTTGCTCTGGTCATGATGGAGTCCCACATCATGGTCTCCCTCAGCAAGGAATCTGCTTGACCCTCTTCCGCTGCTCCCCCCTGAAAGCACACATGCTCTGTATCTAATCTCTTAAATAAATAAATAAATCCATAAAATCTAAAGAAAATGACAGAAATAGTCATATTGGATTGAAAAAAAAAAGAAAAAAACCAAGATCTCACTACATGTTTTTTTTTTTTAATTAACAATTTTTGCTGCTTTATCAAAGCCATTTTTTTCTTTTTTTAATGTAGGCTTTATGCCAAATGTGGTGCTTGAACTCACAACTCCAAGATCAAAAGTCTCATATTCAACCAACTGAGCCAGCCAGGTGCCCCTATATGCTTTTCCATACAAACTTAAAGTGCTAGATAGTAAGGAAGTGCTTAAAACAAAAATCAAAATCAAAATCACCATGATGGGCATATGTCAGGGATATAGAAGGAAACTGGAAGTGATCCTGAAAGCTAAAGCTAAAGCTG
>JAHRIG010000013.1:115230436-115292086 GCA_020311275.1 Eira barbara
TGAATCTATAATAATGTAAACAAATGATTGACTAAATTAATATATATTAATTAATATATATGGGGTGAATAGACAAATCTCCCATGCAGAAAAATTCTAAATAACATATCTAGATATAGGTACACCTCCTAGACTTTGTGGCTTGGTTCTAGACAAGTGCAGTGAAGCAAGTAAAATTTTTTTGGTTTCCAATGCATAAAATATGCAGTGTACTTTAAGTTACACTGTACTACATTCTATTAAGTGTATAACAATATTATGCTTAAGAAACAATGCATATACCTTAATTAAAAATATTGCTAGGAATGTTAACCATCATATGATCTGTCAGCAAATCATAATCACTGGTCACAGATCACCATAAACAAGTAATAATGAAAAAGTTTGAAATATGGTGAGAACTCCCATAGAACATGAAGTGAGCAAATGCTATTGAAAAATGGTGCCAGTAGACTTGCTCAATTCAGTGTTGCCAAAAGCCAATTTGTTAAAAAAAAAAAATGCAGTACCTGAAAAGCTCAGTAAAGTGCAATAAAATGAGCTATGCCTATATGCCAATTTTTTTATTTTATTTTTTCAGTATTCCAAGATTCATTGTTTATTCACCACACCCAGTGCTCCATGCAATACATGTACTTCTTAATACCCTCCACCAGGTTCTCCCATCCCTCCATTCCTCCACCCTTCCAAAACCCTCAGTTTGCTTCTCAGAATCCACAGTCTCTCATGCTTCATCTCCCCCTCCAATTTACCCCAATTCACTTTTCCTTTCCTTTTCCTAATGTCCTCCATGTTATTCCTTATGCTCCACAAATAAGTGAAATCATATGATAATTGACTTTCTCTGCTTGACTTATTTCACTCAGCATAATCTCCTCCAATCCCATCCATGTTGATACAAAAGCTGGGTAGTCATCCTTTCTGATGGAGGCATAATATTCCATTGTATATATGGACCATATCTTCTTTATCCATCCATCCATTGAAGGGTATCTTGGCTCTTTCCACAGTTTGGCGACTGTGGCCATTGCTGCTATGAACATTGGGTACCTATGGCCCTTCTTTTCACTACATCTGTCAATTTGGGGTAAATACCCAGTAGTGCAATTTCATGGTCATAGGGTAGCTCTATTTTTAATTTTTTGAGGAATCTCCACACTGTTTTCCAAAGTGGGCACACCAATTGCATTCCCACCAACAGTGTAAGAGGGTTCCCCTTTCTCCACATCCTCTCCAACACTTGTTGTTTCCTATCCTGTTAATTTTGACCATTCTAACTGGTGTATGGTGGTATCTCAATGTGGTTTTGATTTGAATCTCCCTGATGGCTAAGGATGATGAACATTTTTTCATGTGTCTGTTAGCCATTTGTATATCTTCTTTGGAGAAGGGTCTGTTCATGTCTTCTGCCCAATATTTGATGTGATTATTTGTTTTTTGAGTGTTGAGTTTGAGAAGTACATTATAAATCTTGGATACCGACCCTTTGTCTGTAGTGTCCTTTGTGAATATCTTCTCCCATTCTGTGTGTTGCCTCTTTGTTTTGTTGACTGTTTCCTTTGCTGTGCAGAAGGTTTTGATTTTGATGAAGTCCCAAAAGTTCATTTTTGCTTTTGTTTCCTTTGCCTTTGGAGACATATCTGGAAAGATGTTGCTGTGGCCAAAGTTGAAGAGGTCACTGCCAATGCTTTCCTCTAGGATTTTGATAGATTCCTGCCTCATGTTGAGATCTTTTATCTATTTCGAGTTTATATTTGTGTATGGTGTAAGAGAATGGTCAGCTGTTATTCTTCTATACATAGCTGTCCAATTTTCCCATCACCATTTATTGAAGAGACTGTCCTCTTTCCACTGGGTATTTTTTCTTGCTTTGCTGAAGATTATTTGACCACAGAGTTGTGGGTCCATATCTGGGCTCCCTACTCTGTACCACTGGTCTATGTGTCTGTTTTTGTGTCAGTATACCATGCCATCTTGGTGGTCACAGCTTTCTAGTAAAGCTTGAAATCAGGCAATGTGATGCCCCAGTTTTGTTTATCTTTTCCAACATTTCCTTTGCAATTTGGGTTCTCTTCTGGTTTCATACAAATTTTAAGATTTTTTGTTCCAGCACTTTGAAAAATGCTCGTGGAATTTTGATTGGGATGGCACTGAAAGTATAGATTGCTCTAGGCAGTATAGACATTTTTACAATGCTTATTCTTCTGATCCATGAGCATGGAATGCTTCTCCATCTTTTTGTGTCTTCTTCAAATTCTTTCATGAGTGTTCTGTAGTTCCTCGAGTACAGATCCTTTACCTCTTTGGTTAGGTTTATTTCCAGGTATCTTATGGTTCTTGGTGCTACAGTAAATGGAATAGATTCTCTAATTTCCCTTCCTATATTTTCATTGTTAGTGTTATTAGAAAGCAACAAACTGATTTTGTATCCTGCCAGATTACTGAACTGCTGAATGAGTTCTAGTACTTTGGGGGTGGAGTCTTTTGGGTGTCCCATGTAAAGTATCATGTCATCTGCAAAGAGAGAAAGTTTGACTTCTTTGCCAATTTGAATACATTTTATATCTCTTTGTTGTCTGATTGCTGTTGCTAGGACTTCTAGTACTATGAAGAACAACAGTGGCGAGAGTGGTCATCCTTGTCGTGTTCCTGATCTCAAAGGGAAGGCCATCAGCTTTTCCCCATTGAGGATGATACTTGCTGTGGGTTTTTCATAGAGAGATTTGATGAAGTTGAGGAATGTTCCCTCTATCTCTATACTTTGAAGCGTTTTAATCAGGAACAGATGCTGTATCTTCTCAAATGCTTTTTCTGCATCAATTGAGAGGACCATGTTGTTCTTCTCTCTTCTCTTATTGATTTGTTCTATCACATTGATTGATTTGCGAATGTTGAACCATGCTTGCATCCCAGGGATAAATCCCATCTTGTCATGGTGGATAATCTTTTTAATGTACTGTTGGATCCTATTAGCTAGGATCTTGTTGAGAATCTTGGCATCCATATTTATCAGGGGTACTGGTTGGAAATTCTCCTTTATGATGGCGTCTTTGCCTGGTTTGGGGATCAGGGTAATGCTGGTTTCATTAAAAAAGTCTGGAAGTTTTCCTTCTCTTTCCGTTTTTGAAACAACTTCAGGAGAATAGGTATTATTTCTTCTTTGAATGTTTGGTAGAATTCCCCAGGGAATCCGTAAGGATCTGGGCTCTTGCTTTTGGGGAGGTTTTTGATCACTGCTTCAATCTTGTTACTAGTTATTGATCTATGCATGTTGTCAACTTCTTGATTCAGTCTTGGAAGTCTGTAGGTTTCCATGAATGCATCTATTTCTTCTAGTTTGCTTAACTTATTAGCATATAACTCTTGATAATATTTTCGGATGATTGTTTCTATTTCCTTGGTGTTAGTCGTAATCTTTCCCCTTTCATTAATCATTTTATTAATTTGTGTCCTCCCTCTTTTCTTTTGGATTAAATTTGCCAATGGTTTATCAATCTTATTGATTTCTTTCAAAGAATCAGCTTCTAGTTTCATGGATGTGTCCTATTGTATCTCTAGTTTCTATCTCATTGATCTCTGCTCTAATCATGATGATTTCCCTTTTTGTGCATGGGGTTGGCTTAATTTGTTATTGATTTCCCAGTTCTTTTAGGTGTAAAGAGAGCTGGTGCATTCAGGATGTTTCCATTTTTTTTTAAAGATTTTATTTATTTATTTGACAGAGAGAGATCACAAGTAGGCAGAGCAGTAGGCAGAGAGAGAGGGGAAAGCAGGCTCCCCGCTGAGCAGACACCCCGATGTGGGGCTCGATCCCAGGACGCTGAGATCATGACCTGAGCCGGAGGCAGAGGCCCAACCCACTGAGCCACACAGGTGCCCTTCCATTTTTTTTTTTTTTTTGAGTGAGGTTTGGATGGCATGTATTTCCCCCTTAAGACTGCCTTTGCCATATCGCATAGGTTTTGGACTAAAGTGTCTTCATTCTCCCAGGTTTCCATGAATTGTTTAACTTCTTCTTTGATTTCCTGGTTGATCCAAACATTCTTGAGCAGGATGATCTTTAGCTTCCAAGTGTTTGTATTCCTTTCAAACTTTGTCTTATGGTTGAGTTCCAGTTTCAAATCATTGTGGTCTGAGAATATGAAGGGAATAATATCAATCTTTTAGTTTAAGTTGAGTCCTACTTTTTGACCCAATTCTTGGTCTATTCTGGAGAAAGCTCCAAGTGCTTTCGGGAAAAAGGAGTATTCTCTTTTAGGGTAGAATATTCTGTATCTATGAGGTCCACCTGGTCCAATGTTTCATTCGAAGCTCTTGTTTCTTTATTGATTTTCTGCTTAGATCTATTACTGAGAGTGGTATGTTAAGATCCCCTACAATTCATGTATTCATATCACTATGACTCTTTATTTTGATTAACAGTTGGCTTATGTCATTTGCTGCTCCCATATTGAGGGCATAAATATTTAGAATTGTTATATCTTCTTGGTGGATAGACCTTTTACGAATGATTTAGTGTCCTTATATATCTCTGACTACAGTCTTTTGCTTAAAATCTAATTTATCTGATATGAGAATCATTACCCCAGCCTTCTTTTGAGGCCTGTTGGCATCAAAGATGATTCTCCATCTCTTCACTTTCAGTCTGGATGTATGTTAAGATTCCAAATATGTCTCTTGCAGACAGCATATGGAAGGGTCTTGTCGTTTTATCCAGTTTGCAACCTTGTGCTATTTTATGGGAGCATTTAGGCCATTCAGGTTGAAAGTGATTATTGAAAGATCAATTTTTATTGACATTATGTTGCCTGTGAAGTTCTTGTTTCTATAGATTGCCTCTGTAAATTTCTGTTCTATATCACTCTTGGGTTCTTTCTTCTTTTATAGAACCCCCCTTAATATTTCTTGTAGTACCAGCTTGGTGGTCACATACTCTTTTAAGCCTTGCTAGGCTTGGAAGCCCCTATCTCCCCATGCATTCTGAATGTCAGTTTTTCTGGATAAAGTATTCTTGGTTGCATATTCTTCTCATTTAGTGCCCTGAATATGTCTTGTGAGCCCTTTCTGGCTTGCCAGCTTTCTGTTGATGGGTCTGACATTATTCTGATAGTCCTTCTATGCATAAGGAAACTCTTCCCCCTAGCTGCCTTTAGGACCTACTGTCTGAAATTATGATTTGCGAATTTCACAATTAAGTGTCTGGAGGTTTTTCTAGACTCATTGATCTTGGGGAGGGTGTCCTTTCTGCCTCTAGGACAGGAACACTTGTTCCATTCCCCAGATTAGAGAAATTTTCATCCAGAATTTGTTCAACTATATCTTCCAGTCTTCTCTCCTTCTCCACCCCTCTCAGCGATCCCAATAATTCCAACATTGAAACATTTCATGGCATCATTTATTTCCCTCATTCCGTTTTCATGGCTTCTATGCTGTTTGTTCCAGGCCTCCTCCTGATCTTTCTTATCAGTTTGTCTTCTAGATCACTAATTCGACCTTCTCCTTCGGTTACCCTAGCTGTTAGAGTATTTAGATTAGATTGGATCTCATTGATAGCATTTCTTAGTACTGCCAGATCAGCCCTCACTTCCACCCTCAGAGATTTTATGTTGCCACTAGTGGTCTTCTCTAACCTACAATTGCCTGGATAATTGGTACCCTGAATTCCCTTTCCTACATACTCTTTATGTCCATATCCAGTAGTTCTGTGACAGAGGGCAAAGTCTCTGAACTTTGCCTCTGTTGGGTGTTCCTTCTCCTAGTCATTTTGGTGAGAGGTGGTTGAGAGGATGTATAGCTGAAAATATGCACCATAATCCAAGCACGTTGCACCTGGAAAGTTTTGGATCAATCAGAAGTCACCACCGAAAAGAAAGGGAAAAGAAAAAGAGAGAGAGAGAAAGAGAAAAGAAAAGAAAAGAGAAAACCCCACCAAAATAAGCCCCAAAGTAAGATTTATAAGGTACAAAGAACAAACAAAAAGTCCGACAGAAGTAAATGACAAGAATAAAATGAAGAACCCAGCCAAAATGAGCCCCAAGAATAAGATTTATATAATACCAGAACAATAACAAATACACAGAAACTCTGACAGAAAAATAAGATGGGAGGGTGTTTATAAATACTCGATGTGGGTGAAGAAGTTTATTTCAGTTCTTCCTGGGTGTATCTTATTAATTTTGTTAAAGCACTCAACTTTCTAGTGGTACAGGGAAATTAAAACTGGTTTATATATAAGGGTAGTATTGAATAAGGAAATAGGATTAGCATGAAGCTTGTATCTATATGTATATTAAAAAAAAGAAAAAGAAACAGGTATATGTATGAAAAAAGTTCAAGTTAAAAAGTTAGTATGGAATATATTGTATTAAACCTCTACTTGTAATTAAGTAGGCTAAAAAATTAAAAGAAGAAGAATCATGAGAAAATTAAAAAAAGAAAGAAAAGTTGTATCTATGAAATATACAGGTTTAGGGCAATACCCTCAGCTTAATATATTGTTTTCCCCCAATGTTGGGGTTTTACAGTTTATGGGGACTCTGTGGTGATTGTCCTCCTGTTCTTTTGGCTTGTCTTCTGGGGTTGGGGCCTGCTGTGTTGTTTTCTCATCAGTCTTGCTTGGGTTGCATCTCCCTGCTCGCTATCAAGGGGCTGGGCTTTGTGGAAACTGGTTTTTCAGGCTTTTGTTCTCTGGAGAGTTTTGTTCTTTGGCAGCTTTTGGTGGCTTTTCAGAGGGTCAGAACACAGAAAGAATCTGTCTGCACCTAGATCTCTGCCTCAGAGAGAAGCCTTAGACTGTTCCTTTCTGTGTGGTCCAGAACACACAGACACCCCTTCTGTAAATTCTGCTGAACAGCGCAACCTCAGAAGCAGTGCATACCCCCAGCCACCTCCTGGTGGTCACCTGAGGCCCCTGCTTCTGTCTGAACCCAGTGCCACTAAATCTGTGAACTATGTTGGTCCAGGGAGCCCGATTCTGTTGGCTGCCTTTGATGGGACTGCTGTCTGGAGTCCAGGCCCATTCCAGGTGCTCTCAGACCCCCATGGTCGCACAGGTCATGGAAGGCTGTGGCCTGCGGGGTCCCAACCAGAGATCATGGGGGTTCTCTCAGGAGTGGGCTGGGAGCACTCAGACCCCTTGGCCAATCATGGAAGGCTACAGTCCTAGAGATCCCCGGCCAGTATCCACATGAAACTCTCTCAGGCATGGACAGGAGGGAGCCCAGCCTGAGCAGTGGTGCAAGCAGTGGAAAGCTGTAGGCTCAGCGACCATGGACTGGAGGCCTGCTGGACTCTCTCTGGCATGGGTGTTTGCTAGCAGTAACTATCCTGGGAATGTGGACTTGGGCCCATGTCCATGACCGCCCAATTCCACCAGTTGCCCCTTAAGATCTTTTGCTCTTTTTGAGTGCTTTTAACCAGACTCCAAGTTAAAGCTGGTCCCCAATCACAGGGCACTCTCATATGGGGGTATTACTTTCCAACAGGTAGCTTCTGGCGGCTCTCTCCCCCTTCTGTTTTTCCTTTGATATCAGTCCAAGCATTCCCACTCTGCTTTACCTCTCCACTGATGTCTTCTGCCCCCATAGAGATCCAGAAGTGTATAATCTTATATCTGAGGCTGATTTCATGGGTGTTCAAGGTATTCTGGTAGATATTTAGCTCACTTTAGGGGACTGGTTGAAACAGGGTCTCCTACTTCTCTGCTATCTTGCCCCTTCCCCAAAATGCATTCTTTTTTTGGTTCAAAATAATCTTAACTCCATGCCACACCACTCTGATTTTCATGATAGCTTGCTTTCCCCATTATAAATAATTAAATTAAAGCTTATAACTTAAGTCCTTTAAAGAAAGTATATCCTGTCTTAAAGTCAGGGTAGATTTTTAAAATATTTTATATATGTAGAACTTCTCTTTTGTGATGAAATCTATACCTTTCACTCTGTAATTTAAAGTCCATGCTTAGAAGACATCATTGTTTTCCTCAGCAAAATTGATGTACACCATTGTTCAGAGGAGGCTGAAGTAAGTGTTTGCATACATGCCATTTGTGGGAAAGGTGGAAGGTGATTTTCAAACCTGAGGAAGCTGTCCAAATTAAAGAAGATCGTAATTTGAATTCCAGGTGTCACTCACCCCCAGCAGTAGCATGAACAGCTACATAAGTAGATAGTTAGGTAGCTGGCTAGTTAGATAGCTAGATAGCTAAACAGCTAGATAAAGAGCAGAGAGACTATATAAATTATATAAACATGTATTTACTATGTTTACTCACATACAGCTATGCAATTTTTTTTCTTGGTGCCTATAAACAAAATGAATGCACTTTTGGTTTTGCTATTGTTTGTTGCTTTTCCTGCTCCCTCCCCAGTCTCTTAGGAACAAAGATTAATTTAATTCTAAGGCCCAGGCACCCTGTCATCCTTGGTCAGTGCAAAGTCCCTGTCCTCTTTTATACTTCTTCCATCCAAGATCCTCATTTACATCCTTCTCCCATTTTCCCAAATTACCTCCTGCAAAGCATTTGATGTATTTTCCTGAATATGTGAGGTGAACAAAATTTACTTTCATTTTTTAAGCTTTAATTTTTTAAAAAATATTTATTTATTTGAGAGAGAGAGAGAGATGAGCATGGGGTAGGTTCAGAAGGAAAGGGAGAAGCAGACTCCCCACTGAGCAGGAAGGCTGATGTGGGGTTTGATCCCAGGACCCTGAGATCATGACCTGAGTAGAAGGCAGACATGTAACCCACTGAGCCACCTAGGTGCCCCTAAACTCTAATTTTGCAAAAGAATTAGAGAAATGAATGAATACATCTAAATAGATAATTTGACTATTTTGATAGAACTAACCTGTTGTTAAAATGCAGTTCAGCATTTGCCAAGGTCTTGTCCAAGGAAATGCAGAAACCTCCATGTGCTAAGAAATTTGCAGGCCATGTTTTAGGCTTCTTCCAGAAATTTTCCCATTTAATTTTCACCATAATTAGAATTCACTTTGATAGGCCCCATATGAGGCATGAAAAAACTGAGTCTCAGGGTGGCTAAAAGACTTTTTCTAGTTTAAAAATAGGAGAAAGCTGTGGTAGTGCTGAATAATTTCATGGCAATACATTCTTTTTGAATGAATGAAATGACTGTATGCATGAGTAAATGAATTAATAGGACACATCCTGCCACTAATGAGCTTTATTTACCATCTGGAGACTATTTACTATCTGAGAAAAGAACAACTGGGATACAACTGGGAAATTCAAATCTAATAGTAAAGACCACATGTATTAATTAGATAAATTGGGCTATATGAAGGCAGGGGAGGTGAGATCAATGTAAACCATTTTTCAGATCTCAAATACACACAAGGTTGTGAATTTGTGAATGAAGCCTTTGAGGCTAGATTAAAAGAGCACAGAAAATATTAGAAAAAAGTAAGATGCTGTTTTCTTGTTTGTTTTATGCTCTGCTCAATGGGCACAAGCTAAATATCTGCTGATTGAAGCTCACTTAGGCCTAAGTCAATAAAATGGGTGGCAGCACAGCAAGCAAAGCCTTTATGACTCACAATGCCAAGTGCATAATCAATAGCAGTAGCCAAAGCTGCAGTGACTGATATTGACTATTAAGATGCAAAGAAATGAACCATGGAGCTTGTTTTCTATACGTTATCTTATTTTCTCTTCCTCACATAGCCATGTCTTCATGACGTGGGTTCATTCAGTGTTGGTCTGGCTGGACTTAACCTTTATTAACACCCAATTTTCAAAAATTTCTACGAAGTTATTTACAAAGACAAAAATCCGTGCACTCAGCTCTGTTATGGATAAACTTTAGTCCATTTATAAACTTTCCAACAACAAGCTTCCTGTGTGCATTACTATGTTTATATGAGCTTTTTTGTGAAAAAAGTAAATGATAATATTGGTTTTGCTACATTAGAGTTGAATGAACTCTTTGGACAAATTATATAAAATGGGACTATGCCATGATTAAACTTTGATATATAAATATGTGATTATTTATAGATCAATCTTCACATACACGTTTGAACCCCTGTGGACATGCTTTTATACCATTCTTCTCATGTGTATTTTAATTTTGTTAGTGGCCCCCATTGGGAGGGGAAATTTTTTTTCTCTACCCTTAAAGATTCTTCTGGCTGATCTAAGAATCAAATTGAAATGAAACAGAGTAACAGAAGAAAATCAAATTTATTTACATTGTATATGCACAGAGTATCCATATAAACACATGAGCTTCCAAAGATAGGCAAAATGAGATCCATATGGCATCCTGAACCAAGGATTCTTTATTAATATTATATTTTAGGTATCTCAGATGATAGCTCCTGTCCTAGAGCAGGTGCTCTATCTGCATTCTTTTAGGCAGTTAGGGAGACTTGCAAAGTTTTTTCCAGACCTTGATTGTTTTCATCTTTAAAAAGCTGCATGCCAAAATAGTCTTTCAGACCTTGATTGTTTTCATCTTGGAAAAGCTGCATGCCAAAATAGCACATCTTGGGGTCAATGATTTTGAATGCTTAGAGCCCCAAGACCTTTGTTAAATTGAAATAATTCTTTCTTAGATATGCTGAATAGTGCACTAATTTGGAGACAAAATCTGGTGTCAGATGAACCAGGGACTGACTCCTGGCTACCTTATTTACTAGCTTTGTGTAATACGTTATACTATTTTGCTTTTTCACCTGAAACAAGAGCAAGAATGAGAATGTAATAATAATAAGGAGGAGGAGGAGAAGGGGGGATAAGGGGGGGAGAAAGAGGAGGAGGGGAGGAGGAAGAAGAAAGAAGGAGAAGAAGGAGAAGAAGGAAGAAGAAGAAAAAAAGTAGAAGCAGAAGTAGGAGAAGAAGGAGAAGGAGAAGAAGAAGAAGAAAGAAGAAGAAGAAGAAGAAGTAGAAGAAGAAGAAGAAGAAGAAGAGGAAGAAGAAGAAGAAGAAGGGGAAGAGGAGGAGGAGGAGGAAGAAGAGGAAGAAAAAGATCATACATATTTCTTTTAGGTTTAAAAGAGCTACTGCATATAAAGTCACTTACCACACTACCTGACATAAGGAAACACTAAAAAATGACAGCTTTAAAGCTGTGTGTATTATTTTTCTTATTCAATAGAACCTATCTCCTTTACACCTAATAATCCAGCCAAAGTTTACAAAGAGGTGTTTGAAATTGAAACAAACTATCTGGACAATTCATATTTTACTATTTGAATATGAACAATGGAATTGAAGTACTGACAAAAAAAATCAATTATCTATTTCAATTTATTGAGTAAGACATGCCCTAACTTTGTTAAAATGTGGTCAGTCAGACAGACGAAATATATGCATTTATAGAACATTTATTACTTTGGTTTTGCATTATTCAGTCTCCCTCATTTGTTCTCTAGTACTTGATATGACTTTAATAACTTTTAAGTTTGGGTATTTTATTAATTGAAATTTCAATAAATCTAAAGTTATCTAGGAAAATTGGAAGCTTCCAATTTTTTTTTCTTTGAAAACTTCACTATGTAGTAATATTCATAGCTACACCACTCTCCAACAATTTTGAGTTTTGTGGATTGAGTTATCCAGACATATGCATGAACATTTCTCTCTGGCTAGAAAATGTCATGCCCATCGATTTTCAGTCTTCCAAATACATGCACTTCTGGGCTTCAAGTCTCTTTCTCGCATGCATGGAATGCAAGATAGGGAATACTGTTCTTTAATGTGTGTAAGTTATTTTTTAAATCACCCAGTGGAAACTATTTTGTGCCTTGAAAAGTTCTTTTCATGAGAACTACCATTGTGTTTATAATTTTTAACAATGTATTTTTATAAAACTTAAGAGAAAAATATGCACAGGTCATTATTTGGAACACAAAATGTGAGGCTCACTAATGATTAATAAATACATTTTGTTATTTTTGTTTGATATAACATACTGTATGAAATAACACACAATGTGCAAAGATGGGCATCTTACATTTGGATAGTTCTAAGAAAGTTGAGAGAAGGCATAATCAAAAATATTTTTGAATGATAAGAATTTCTTAGGTTGAATTCCACATTGATTAGTGAAATATCTGCTGTATTTACTTTCATATTAAATGCCCCATAATAGGTTGCTTTGGCTATCTTATTTCGACAAAACAACTACTTCTACTTACTACTTTCATCTTTTGAAAAAATAATTTTATATTATTAGCTTTGTTTATAGTTCTTTTGACATTTCCCTCACCCTGATGCTTCTTAAAATCTTGAGAAAAACCTAACACTTTGGTTCAAGATTATCTTACAGTTCCATTAAACATTGAGCTTTTTGAAGCAACCTAATCTTACTGATCTTGGTGTATGTTCTCATTTCCTTCATCAGGCTAATGCAGACTAAAAATAAACAAAGATAGCTTGTCTTTATAGATACAATACAATCAAAATACTGCAATAATAGTAACAATGCCCCTCACCACATACGGACAGAACCTATCAACCCCCATTTGCCCCAAATATCAAACTTCTTCAACTCCAGGCCAGAAGTCAAACTTGTTTGCATGAGACTCCAATACCTCTGCATTCTGGACATGACCACCCCACCTTTTCAGCTTAGTCCTCATACACTGCAGGTATGACGCAGCCTTTCCTTAGCACACAACACTTCCCAGCTTCTGCTCTTGTATGGGCTTTCTGAGGAAAGCCAACATTGTAAATTGGCTACAGGACTGGTTATATGGCTGGAAATGGGGGAAGATAGGGCTGAAGAGGTGAACTGCATCCAGAGTATGAAAGGTTTTGACCTTCTGCCTATATATTTTGAGTTACTTTCAGTAAGTGATGGAATGATATTCATGATCTTAGAGTAAGAAAATGCTGGAGAAAGATCAACTAGGCCTCCATCTATAAGAAAGTTCAGAAGGCATAAAGAAGTGATAACATACTGAAAAGAAGGTGGACTAAGTACATGTTGCCTTCCTTACCAGCTGCATCGATTTGGGCAAATTATTTAATGGCTCTGATATTTACCTCATCTTATCAATGAGAATATGATTACTTATGGATTTGTATGAAGATGGGGACTGAACAAAATAATACAAAATATTTAGCATACAGTCTAGCTCATACAAAGTTCTCAAGAAATACTGCCTACTTCATTATTATTATTGCAAAGTCAAATTAATTTGATAGCATATTGGCTATGAATGCCAAGACAAAAGACAGATAAAATATCATTCTAGGATTTCTATCTTGAGTGACTAGAATAAGAATGACATCAACAGAATTTGAGAATACAGAGGGCAAAAGAGCTATAGAAGAGAAGATAATAACAAAAATTTTTGTTGTATCTTTTATTTGAAGCGTTGGTGGGATGGGCAGATACAACTTATTTAGCTGACAGAACTACTGGCCCTTGCATTAGGAATGAACTGCAAACCCACCAGATTGTGAAAAGATTATGACAAGATCAAAGAAATAACGGTATTTTTACTTGTGCTTTTGATTTTTATCCAGTGAATTAGTTTTCATAAAGCTGATCATCATGATCATATAGGAATCTAAACCGGGTTTGAATGAAATCTAATGAAAGAGATACATTATTTCACAATCAAATAGTCTCAAGGATACAGAATCTGAGTCATTTCCTACACTTATATAATCGTATTGTACTTTTTTTTTTTCAGAAGAATGTAGGCATAATTTTGTGCATTTTTATCTACAAAAGAATAATGTTCCTATTGCCTCAGGAACTCTAAACATGACTCGGGGAATCTCCCATGATCAAATCAAATCAGAAGGTTTTCTCAATGTTGATGACTCCAAGAATTGAACTGTGTTGCTTGACTTTAGCTGGGTTCTCAATGAAAAAAATCCCATTATTCATATCTTGGTGATTAGCCAACATGTTCACTGTAACAAATATTCTAAAATATTCCTTGTTTCCTTCACCTACTTATCCCATTCCTTTACCAGTCTCTTTCAGATGATCACATTTCCTCTTTTTTCTTTTTAAGATTTTATTTATTTATTTGACAGACACAAGTAGGCAGAGAGGCAGGCAGAGAGAGAGGAGGAAGCAGGCTCCCCGCCGAGCAGAGAGCCCGATGTGGGGCTCGATTCCAGGACCCTGAGATCATGACCTGAGCTGAAGGCAGAGGCTTTAACCCACTGGGCCACCCAGGCGCCCCACATTTCCTCTTTTTTTGAAAATTAAGTTTGATTTCTCTATCTTGTCTATTTTGTGTAGAAAAGTTGGTATGATCTCTCTCATCTTTTCCAATCTCTACCTTGCTCACTATATGGGGCATCTGGGTGACTCAGCTGGTTAAGCATCTGACTCTTGATTTCAGCTCAGGTCATGAACTTGGAGTTGTGAGACTGAGTCCCACGTTGGTCTCTATGCCAGGTGTGGACCCTGTTTGGGAATCACTTTTTCACTTTTTACTTATCCCCCAACCCCCTGCCCCCACTCTCTCTCAAAAAAAAAAAAAAAAAAAAAGAAAGAAAGAAAGAAAGAAAGGGAAAAAAATATATTTTATTTTTCTCTTTTGCCAGTTTATGAGGTACATGTTTAGAAGTTGTGACTTTCCAGAAAAACTCCAAGATCTGACCCCCCTAGTTATCTTTTCATTTTAGCATTTTTATTCTCACTGCCTCCCCCTTTAAATGTATCAGGCCTATATTTTCTGAATCATTGCACAATGAATGTATATCTCTTAGTAGAAAATAGTAAAACCATTTCCCCCTAAAGATTGAAATGCCCAGAATAACTTCAATAATGAAGCAATACAAGTAAGAAGTTATTCACATTATCATATCTGCACCCATAAGAAAAAGGTGTTTCTTCTCCCTGCTTAGCATCTTTAGTTCCTATTTTCTGCATGCCTCAAAAGACATTGGTCCTAAAATGCATTATGGTGAATTTATTTCTAGGCTGTCTGCCTAGTTACAGAGCAAACATCTTGAAACCTTACTTAATTTTTCACATATTCCTATATGAGTATCGATAACAATATAATGACTGAAGAAAATCTATTTGAACCAGACCAGCATTAAGATCCTTATTTTAAAAAGAAAATGTAGATCTTGAATATCAGCCCTTTTTCTATTGTGTCATTTGTGAATACTTTCTCCCATTCTGTGGGTTACCTCTTTGTTTTGTTGACTGTTTTTTTCCTTTGCTGCACAGAAGCTTTTTATCTTGATGAATTCCCAAAAGTTCACTTTCACTTTTGTTTCCTTTTGCCTTTAGAGACATGTCTTGAAAGAAGTTGCCGTGACTGATATCGAAGAGGTTACTGCCTATGTTCCCCTCTAGGATTTTGATAGATTCCTGCCTCACATTGAGGTCTTTCATCCATTTCGAGTTTATCTTTGGAGAGGATGTGGAGAAAGGGGAATCCTCTTACACTGCCAGTGGGAATGCAAGTTGGTGCAGCCGCTTTGGAAAACAGTGTGGAGATTCCTCAAAATATTAAAAATAGAGCAACCCTCTGGGTTGGCTCAGTGGGTTAAAGCCTCTGCCTTCGGCTCAGGTCATGATCCCAGAGTCCTGGAATGGAGCCTGGCATCAGGCTCTCTGCTCTCTGCTCTCTCCCCCCTCATACCCCCCCCACCTGCCTCTCTGCCTACTTGTGATCTCTCTGTCAAATAAATAAATAAAATCTTTTTAAAAAGGGGGGGCACCTGGGTGGTTAAGTGGGTTAAAAATAGAGCAACCCTATGACCATGCAATTGCACTACTGGGTATTTACCCCAAATTGACAGATGTAGTGAAAAGAAGGGCCATCTGTACCTCAATGTTCATAGCAGCAATGGCCACATTTACCAAACTGTGGAAAGAACCAAGATGCCCTTCAACAGATGAATGGATAAAGAAGATATGGCCAATATATACAATGGAATATTATGCCTCCATCAGAATGGATGACTACCTAGCTTTTGTATCAACATGGATGGGATTGGAGGAGATTATGCTGAGTGAAATAAGTCAAGCAGAGAAAGTCAATTATCATTTGATTTCACTTACTTGTGGAGCATAAGGAATAACATGGAAGACATTCAGAGAAGGAAAGGAAAAGTGAATTGAGGTAAACTGGAGGGGGAGATGAAGCATGGTAGATTGTGGACTCTGAGAATATACTTATACTTAATGTAATGTTATACTTAACAATACTGAACTGTACACTTATTTCTTGAGGGGGTAGATCTCATGTGTTCTTTGCCACAATGAAAAATAATTTCTCTGAAATATGTAGGCCTTTCAGTCTTCACCAACTCACTTATAAGATGCAGATGTCCCTAGAAAATCATACATTCCATCTCCATTGTTCTTTAATAGTGATGTGCAAAGTGTGGTTCAATGACTGGTGCTGGTCTATGAACTATTATTACCGATCTGTAATAAGTACAAAAAATTGAGAACATACCCTTAGAAAATTTTATAGAAATTTGACATTGTTACATTTTAAAACTTTATTTTTCAACACTGTGTCTCTACAACAGATTAGAGGGAAATAGAAAGGAAAGAAAGGTCTTTCTTCACAGATAATTTGCTTCTCACTGAGGACTTGTTCCAAAGATCCTGCAATACTAGAACTTGTGGATATAGTTTGATGTTCGAAGGATTTTTAATACAAGAAAATGGAAATAATTACTTTCTATAATGGAAGTCCCCTTGTGGAATTTAATGCCCCGGAAGATACCACAAGCTGAAAACCTAAATACGTGTAATAGATATGAAATAATTTTAAAGTTGGTGGAAAATTATGCTGTATCCACAATTGTGGTAAAGGGTAGCTCAGGATTATCATTAATTTTTAAAGCAAATTTTGGGGGGCGGGGGGGTCATAGACCACTTTGAGTATCTGATGAAAAACATTGTTCTTGAGGAAGAAAGAATTTAAAGGGTACATTATGTACAAATATTTGCATAAAATTTGGGAATATTTGTAGTTTGAGTTGGAGGTAATCTGGTTGTAAACATTACACAGTAGGAGAGTATATCTTAAAATTTCTCATTATAAGAAAAGAAACTTACTAGGTATAGGGATGGTTTTTAACTAGACATGGTGTGGTGATCATTTCTCAATATATACAAATATCAAACCATTATGTTTTATACCTGAAACTAATATAATGTTATATGTCACTTATACCTCAATAAAAAAATAAACAGAAATACACAGGATGACTTTGGGAATTTAGGTGTCTACCCAATGGTTAACTGTGAAACAGAATTGCTATCTCAACATATAGCAAACATGGTGAAAACTGCTTTGGTGACCCCAGCATGGTGAGACAAAGAAGTTGATGCTTGGGAAATAAGAAACACTAAGATAAGGAAGAGGAGGCAACAAGCTTCAAACAGAGAAAATGCTGCTGCTGCAAAAATTTATTAGTAACAGATATGGTAGAAAGAACTGTCTTCCCCTTAGAACTTCTGCTCTTAATTTCCCCCATCCCCAACCAGGAGTTACACCCTCTGTATTATCTCTCTTCCCTACTGCTTTGTTTCTTTGGTAACCCTTACTCATTTTGATGACTCAGAATAATAATGATGACAATGATAGAATAGTGATAATACTGATAATTATTGTTAGCATTCATTAAGTGGCTTGTTAGGTAATAATCATACATACACACACACACACCCTCCCCAGAGGTCTATGAAATTTTCTCTTTATAATAGGCTCATAAAAGAGGTACCATTTTATAGATAAAGAAAGAGTTGCACAGAGGGATTAATTAATTTGTTGAATATAACATAGCTATCAAGTGATAGAAGTAGAATAAAGATATCATTTTTGCTGAGATTACTTCTGGGATAGTTTTACTTCCATTCTTGCATGCTCTCAAGTAGCCTGTATTGATCACATTATAAACCTAATAAGAGTTACAGTTTTTAATAGCCTAAAGTTCATGGGATACTTCCCTAACTACTTCCAGAGTGGGAAGAGTCTGTCTTGTTCATGTTTTTAAGTATCTCTTCTAATGAGCACAGAATAACTAGCACAGAAGAAGCAATCAATAAATATTTGCTAAATAGAAGTATAAATGGATGAATAAATGAACCTAATAATTAAGAGGTACATAATCAAAGGCTGAATAAATGAATCTAATAAATAAAGACTGTAAGTAGTAATAAAAATCCTACTAGAAGAAGTGACATCCTTGTTTTCCAAGTGGGTTAGTGAAGGTTATTTCTGTGTTTATGGAACAATGGAGCTGCATTTCTTTCACTTGGCTACTCTGGGCAACTCCTACAACCACAAATTAACAGCAACAGTGGAATGAGGGACCATAGCCCTTGATCTCCATTTCTTTCTCTATAACAACTAGAGAATCCCACACTGAACAGGAAGTTATATTACAATAAGATTGAGAAACATCAATCAATATCTTGTTTATTAATTTACATAGTATCGAATAACTTCCATGGGGTTTTCTTTCAG
The DNA here is from genome assembly GCA_020311275.1 of Eira barbara. Lineage (NCBI taxonomy): Eukaryota > Metazoa > Chordata > Mammalia > Carnivora > Mustelidae > Eira > Eira barbara. The sequence continues at coordinate 115,248,875 of JAHRIG010000013.1, forward strand.
TGAGTTGTCAATCTCAAGTCAATTTAGTTTTATTTAGTGACAACACTGCTTAATGATGTGAGTTATGAGTATAGGATTCAAGAGAAGAGATTTTTACAATGGCCTGTTCACTGAATCCTGCTTCCAATTCTTTCTCACAAGCATCAGATTTTTCTTTCACCATTGTACTTCCATGCTCAAAATCATCAATTACTTTCTCAACTACAGGATCAAGGTCAGAATTCTTAGCTAGCCTGGTGTCCAAGGCTTCCAGCATTAATTCAAATTCATTGTGTGCTTCTTTTATTTTTGACTCCTTTCTTACATCACCTTTCTGTTTTATGTTCTGAGCATAACTTGCTCAATCTACACGGTACTGTTGTGGAGTGAATTGAGGACAACATGGGCCCTGGGACCTCACTACAGCCAGGATTCACTGGAGGTTCTTGGTCTTGTCACAAGAATTCAAGGACAGACATTCAGCCCAGCAGATGAGTAACACAAGTGGGAAAGTTTACTAAAGGAAAAAGTGCACTCTGGAGATGTGAGAGCCAGTGAGCTCAAGAGGAAGTTGCGCCCCCTGGGGGTTGGGTTTCTCTATCTTAAAGATACTCGTGAGCTAGGGGTCAGAATATTTATTGCTTGGAGCAGGGATGCAGGATTTTTCCCTATTTCTTGCTAACTTGGTCAGGGGTTTTCTGTCATGGCCTCTGCCATCCTGGGCCTGTTTGATTTAATCCAGTTTCTTCTGGAATGCTGCCGGGATAGGCTCTGACCTTCCTCATAGCTTACTATGACTTTCTCAGTGCTTGCCTCCAGGTATTCTGTTTGAACCTAACTGTCTACTCTAATAGTACCATGCAGAGTTAAATAATAACATTGAACAATCTTTCCTCTTCCTTTTTGAATCTCCCTATTCTACTTGTCTTAATAGGTCTAATACAAACTCCAACAACTCTACTGAACACTTAAGATTATAGTTATTTTTTTTCTTTTTTAATTTTGTGGGATTTTTTGGGGGGATACCATTTACTTCGCATTTGGTATTATACTATCTGTGACAGTCTCTCTCTCTCTCTCTCTCCATATATATATATATTTTTTATTTTTATTTTTCTCTTACCTTGAGGGTCAGCATTGCAAGGGCAGAGATCATGTCTTAGACTTATGCTATATTTTATATGATTCCTAGTTTCAGTAGGGAGTATCTAATAAATATCTGCTGAATGCATGTGCTTATGCTCCTGGTATAAATGCTTGATGAGAGGTGCTCAGAGCAGCACATAATTCTAGACAGGAAACTTGCCAGGCTAAGTCATTCAGTAGCTGCAACATGTTTGTGATGGGCTTATAGAATTTCATTTACAATGTTCATAGCTGAACTCAATGGAAAGGCCATCCCAAGACATCATATTGCCCATGTAATGATATAATGCCCATGTACTGGAGTACATTTCAGGACAGAGAAGTGCTTTGCCCCCCGACAGTTGCCACAATGGTCAACTGTCAAATGCTGCACTATAAGGTGGTTTTGACTCCACCTAGATGATAAAACACTATATATCTAAGTGAATCAAATTCTTGCTGTGATCAGGGATATGAGCAGTCATGCTGAATTAACCAGGCTGCTACTTCAGTGCTCTCCATAGCATACACACATATGGAAAGAAATAGATCCATTCATCCATTGACTGATACTTAGGTTGTTTCCATTTCTTGGCCATTGTGAATAATGCTACAATGATCAAGGGATTGCAGTTATCTCTTCAAGACACTGTTTAAATTTCCTTCACATATATACCCACAAGTGGAATTGCTAGATCATAAGGTAGTTTCATTTATTTATTTTTAAGATTTTATTTATTTATTTGACAGAGTGCCCAATGCAGGTTGCGATTCCAGGACTCTGGAATCATGACCTAAGCAAAAATCAGACGCTTAATGACTGAGCCACCCAGGCACACCTCATTTTTAATATTTTGTGGAACTTCATCTTGTTCTCCATGGTAGTTGTACCAACAGTGTGCAAGTGTTCCCCATTTTTCACATCCTCATGAATACTTTATTATCTGTTGTCTTTGGCATAATAGCCATCCTAATAGGTTGGATATGTCGTTGCGGTTTTGATTTACATTTCCCTGATGATTCATGATATTGAGTCTCCCCGTTCATATGCCTGTGTGCCATTTGTATGTCTTCTTGGGGAAAAAGTCAGGTCAGGTCAATAAAGGGTTGTTTTGGGCTATGGTTCCTGCAAAAGTAGTAACTAATGTTTTGAGGCATAAATATTTCTGGGCAATCATGATTTTTGATAGCAAAGTTGTCTTTAAATGGTTTCCAGTACATTCTGAGCAGTATCTTCTATTGCAGCCCAATTATTCTAGAAACGAACAAGTGACAAACTTTGAAAACTTATCCTCAGAATTTGAAGAATATGCTTATACTATGTGTAGAATATTTACAAAATGCTTTTTACACTTCTTACACTTATAGCAATAAGAAGTATGCTGAGAAACAAAGGCAGATGAAAGACACATTGTCTTACTTTCGATGGCTGCACTTAGGAAATTGAACTGAGAGGACTGTCCCACATTTGAGAGGCTGTAACTGTGGTTAAAAGGAAAGCAAAATGTGTTCATTATTAGTAAGAATGTGCAAGCTATAAACACTTCTTTATCTTCTAAGTAGAAAAACTGGATCCTTCTAATAATCCCTGTGTATAAATAAGAAAACCAAATTAACCACTTTATCTATCTATCATCTATCATCTGTCTATCATCTATCTATCCATTGATAATCCACTTACCCATCTATCCATCTATCATCTACCTACCACCCTCCCTCTCTCCCTAAGAAACCTTTACCTAGCTAACTCAGACAAGAACATAAATTATCATCCAATAATTGTGAAAAGTAAGTCACCAGCTTCTTCTGTGGTGCATGGAGAATCTGAGGATAAAAGATGATTTCTCCATAAATAGCTCCCCAGGTGTCCAGAGAGATCAATAAAGAGCAGACATTTCCCAGGAAACAAAAGAAGATCAAAGGCTCATGGTTGGAAACTTTACATGAATGTGGCACATGTCTTATCTCCATTCTTGCATTGAGGAATGCACACAGAGACAGCCTTCTTAGGCCAGGATGTCAGAGCTGCCCCAACCCAGGGATGAGCCTTTTCACACCCCTGGTTTTGCTCACCCTGACAGCTAGGTGGTGAGAGGAATGCCTTTGAAGACAGCAATTACAAGCTCTTTCCACTATGGATCATTTATAGGAGCTACTCTTTCCTAGTCAACTTTCCTTCTCACTCAGTCTACCCTGGCATATCCTAGAAAATTAAGCTCTGTTACCACAAGGCTATGCAGGCTCTTGCTAAGGGAACCACTTGAGAACACTGAGAAAAGGAAGAAGGAAAGCCACAGGGATTGATACCAGTCATAGGGGTTCAATTTCCTGACATTTCAGAGCTTTTAACCTGCTACTGTGTTAGAGTTTACTTCCAGAGTCAAAGCGAATGACTGCAGGGCCAGGAGCACTCTTGTACCTTTCCGCCACATCACAATCCCTAAAAGCAATTGATTTCTTGGCTGGGAGCATTACAAGGAGATCTGAGTATATTTCCAAAGTTTAAGGTCTGCAAAAGCCACTCTGGCACAAGTTGCTTTATATCACACAGGTAATAGGTTCTGTGATGGACCTTTAGTTGAATTTATCTTTGAATCTTTAAAATTAAATTCTAGAAACTTTATATACACAGGCTTTTGTCATTTCACCTAGACTATCTGTTCTCAGAAAGGAAAACAAAGAGTGGTGTCTTCTCCAGTTAGAACTGCTGGGCCCTCCACTGATCTCCTGACTTGCACCTGGATCTCAAATAGATATTATGAAAGTTTGTATCCCCAGAGATGTCTGTGGCCCCAGCAGCTGAATCCTGGCAAGCTGAGTGGGAACATGCTTGGAAATGTCTGCAGCACTTCCACTGGTGTTTATACAAAGGCATGCAGGTAAATTTCCATTACCAGCTCTCCAGAAGAAATCAATCTATAAAAAAAATATGTATTGTTACTTATAATATTTACTTTATATATTTACAAATATGTTATACGTTATAAGTGGACATATTTATCAATTTATACTGATTATAGTTTATACTATAGGATAGATATAATTTGCTATATAGAGTGTATGGATATCTCAGAATTTATACATAATAATAATAATAATAATGATAACAACATATATAATATTCTGTTGTAAATTCCATGTAGCCAATAAGCTGTCGTTGAGTTTTTAGAAATTTTGCATCAGAGGGGCACCTGGGTGGCTCAGTGGGTTAAGCCTCTGCCTTCAGCTCAGGTCATGATCCCAGGGTCCTGGGATCGAGCCCCACATCGGGCTCTCTGCTCAGCAGGAAGCCTGCTTCCTCCTCTCTCTCTTTCTCTGCCTCTCTGCCTACTTGTGATCTCTCTCTGTCAAATAAATAAATAAAATCTTAAAAAAAAAAAAAAGAAATTTTGCATCAGAATACAACCTATGGTTGTGATTCAACCACACTTTGATAAATGATGTTGCATCTTAATTCACTTTCTCCAATGAATTTATTGTCGTTACATCTGATATGTAATTGACAGTGAAACTATTTCTGATGCTCGTACAAATGATGTTAATGACCTGAAACCTATTTGAACTTTGGTACTACATATGTGAGAACTTCACTGCTTGTCGACATGAATGACTTCTTTGCTGTTTTACGATGTACCTGGGGCTGGTTTTAAGCAAGTAGGGTAAGATATATAGACACAAAAAAGACTCTCATGAAGAATAAAGTTAATATTTGCAGATACCTAGAAATAGGAGGCATAGAATACCACACAGAGCCACATGGGGAACTACCAGACCCATTCAAGAGAAAGGGGTACAAGGGAAAGTATAGGCAAAATCTTTACATGAGGTTTCCATTGGAAGGAATGTGCAAGGCAAGGTAAGAAGGCTTAGGATTGGCTAGTTTGAAGAATTTCAGCAGACTCTGGGGTATAAAGGCTTTCCTGGTACAGTTTCCTGGTACATTTTTTCCTTTGCCCCCTCTGCCTCCTAACTCACCCTGTGCTTCCCCACGTGGCATGCTGTGTCCCATCCTCCTGAGATCTGTGAGGATATCAAACTATCTTTGCAATGGCCTTGCCATATCTAATAAAAATAGAAGCTACCTTTGAAGACACTAGGGAGGAGCTGTTCATTCATTAGAACTATAATGGACTAAAAAAAAAAAAATTAAGCATTGGCATGGGGTCATCAGTGTGAAAGCTCCTGCAAATACTGGTATGGCAAATTTTTAACTCATGTTGACTGTACTTCCCCAAAGGTCAGTCCTTCAGGTAATGCCCAGAGGTAAAGACAAGGATTGTTAGTAATGAGCATCCACTTGGACCCTGTGCATTCTCTTGAGGGAAGGTTGGTGCTGCTTGGGCCTCAGGAGTTTATTGCACACCAAGGGGTACTTCAATAAACCTGGGGGGAAATGCCATCACCACCGAAAAACATGTTCACAGGGTTGTAAATGAACAAAACCCATACTTCAGAATCTCTGTTACTGAATCAGTAATAATTTCATCTTAATAACTTCACCTCTGAACAGGCTTCAGATTTCCCTCATGGCATTTGATCAAGCATGAGAAAAGAAAAGACACCATCATGGTCTTTGTGTGCTATGTGAGGGAACAGAGGCTTGAGGACCATGTAGGCACATGGCCAACATATGAGAAATGGGGCACTGAAGTTTTGGTGCCTTGATTCCAAAGCCCACACACTTTCTCTCACATCTCCACTGCCTGGAAGAGGCTGTAAATTTCTACTCTGAGTTTGGCATCAACTGTGACTTTAGTCTTTGTTCTAGAGCCTTCTGTAGGGGGCACATGCCAGATGAAAGACATCAGGCCCAGTCCTTGCTCAGCATTCAAGTACTTTTAGCGTCCGATAGGTATTTCCCACACTGATGATTGGCTGTTTCTCCTTCCCTTGCTCCCAGACTCTTTTGATTACAGGTGGTTTTAGAGTTAATCCTGCTACAATCTTCACAGTCTGGAGTTCTGGGGTAGGGCTCTTTCCTATAGCAGTCAGGCCTTGGGGCAGCCACATCCCATACTCACCTCTGAAAGGTCTGAAAAAGGAGGAAACTCCAGGCAGTGTTGAGGAAAATTCACTCCAAATTCCCCAGTTGGGATCTAATATTTCACCTCAGATAATGTCATCCAAAGTAGAAATGCTGTTCCCTTGTGGATAATCTGTTTTCTTCACCTAGGCCAGCAACAGTTTCTGTGTGATTAGCAGAAGACACTGTCCTATATAAAAAAAAAAAAAAAAAAAAGAGAAGAAGTAAAAGATGTTCTTCAGGGACTGAGCATTAAGGGGGGCACCTGGCTTCCTTCCAAAAAGGAGAAAAGAATAGGCTGTGTGTTGCAAGGTAGAGGAAGAAAAGCATAGCGATGGGAGAGAAAGCGCCACTTAGGTTCCCGTCAAAGTGACCATTTAAAATTACCTCTTGCTGTCTTATGTGGACCTTTTGAAGGAAACAAACTTAGGTTGTCATTTTGAATAAATATAAATACAAAATGAGACAAATTACGGTTTGAATTTTCCTTTTTGAACATGTATATGTATGAAATATGTTGCATTTGAATGGACTTTGTTTGCCCTGTCAGTGTCAATATTTTCCTCCATAAAACAAAATCTGAGACTGCTGGATTGATAAATGTTACTTATCCACTCCAGAAACTCCTAGGAGTCCATAAACTCCAGATTATTGCTCCCATGCCATCAATGGGGAAGCTCTAAGGATCAAGAGAGTTACGTGGTGGACTCCATAGGTGAATGCAGCACCCAGAGCTGAGGGCTGGACCTTATGAAGAAAAAGATTTCTGATGGCAGAAGGAAGACACCAAGCACATCAGACCATGGGAAAGATGAAGGGTCAAAGGATTCAAGATCAGAAGACTCTGTAATGTGTGCTAACTTCCAGATACTGCTGAGCTGGGAAGGAAATATTTGCATGAGTAGCAGAGGGCTTACAGACAGCAGATTTTGGTGATCATGTGCAAGGAACTTAACCAGTTCTCACTGGCTGGTGAGAGTCTAGGCTGTTTGAGGGACAAGAATGGAAGGAATTTGCACAGAACACCTCATGGCACATTGGATACAGTGGGCCTGCAATGGCTGGGGGATGCTCCCTAATCAGCAAGTGTATAGGTTGGGGATCTGTGCTTGTGAGACCCTTCTGAGCATTCTGCTAAGTAGTTAATAAGTTTCTGTGACCCAGGCATGTTTGTAGCGGGCAGCTCAGGACATAGATTTGGGCTCAGTGCTGACCCAGCAAGTCCAGGGTTAGCCAGAACACAAGCTATGTCAAGTTCCCAGGGGGTGGTGAGCTGGGCCTTGAGAGATTGGGGAAAGACAGAACTGTGGATACAAGGAAAATAGTCTGAGAGCTAACTTCTCAGGATTTGAGTAGAGTTCTGGATGGCAGCTGACTTGGGACTTTAGACCTTAGCTTGGTGGACAGAATGCTTCACAGTCTACTTCAAGGGTGCAGAGACTCTCAGTGCTGGAATGAAACAGTGGAGCACAAAAAAAAACTATTCATTTTAGGAGAGAGAAGGTTTGGCTTCATTCTAATATGTAAGAGGGGAATTGCTGGATGATATGGTTGTTTTATATTGATTTTTTTAAAGTACTCTCTACCCCCAATGTGGGGCTCATCCTCAAGTCACTCACTCTTCTGACTGAGTCAGTCAGGTGCCCCTATGTTGAATTCTTTGAGGAAACTTAATACTGTTTCCATAGTGGCTGCACCCATTTACAGTCCCACCAACAGCACAGTTCCCTTTCCTCCACATTTTGGCTGGCTTTTGTTATTTCTGGTCTTTTGGATACTAGCCATTCTGACAGGTATCAGGTGACATCACTTTGGGCTTTGATTTGCACTTCCCTGGTGATAAGCGTTGGTGAAATCTCTTCATGAATTTTTTGGACCTCTGTGTGTTTTCTTTGGAAAAATATCTATTCTGAACTCTGCTGATTTTGTAACTGCTATCTGTTCTTGTGTTATTGAGTTATATGAGTTCTTCGGTATTTTGGATATGAAACTTTTATCAGTTAGGTAGTTTGCAAATATTTTCTCCTCTTTAGTATGTTGTCTTTTCAATGTGTTGATGATGAGATTTCCTTTGCTCTGCAAAAGGCTTTTAGTTTGATGTAGTCCCAGTTGTTTATTTTTCATTGTAGCCTTTGCTTCTGATGTCAAATCCAAAAATCAGTGTCAAGAAGGATCTCAAGAAACATTCTTCCCAAAAAAAATTGTGCTGAGGGGGATAAACGAATAGATCTATTCTGACACCTCTGTGCTCCATAGTTTTAACAGGTTCTTGGCTGGCTCTGTCAGCACAGCATCTGACTCTTGATCTCAGAATATTGAGTTCAAATTTCAGTCATGGAGCTTATTAAAAAAAGGTAGGGGTGTTAATAACATTCTGCCCAATTTTCATCTAGGTATTTTATGGCTCTAGCTGTTTTGTTGAAGTCTTTGCCACATTTTGACTTCATTGTTGTGGTTGAGGTTGTATAGACATCCGGTTGCACTCCTTTACTTGAGGTTGCCCAGAGTTTCCAACATCACTTATTGTGGAGACTGTTGCTTCTGTACTTTATATTCCTGGAGCTTTTGCTGTAAATTAATTGACTACATATGTGTCAGTTTCTTCCTGGTCTTTCTATTCTGTTCCATTGATCTGTGTGTCTGTCTATATGTCAATACCATGATGTTTCGATTTCTACAGCTTTGTAATACAATTTGAATTCAGAAAGTATGATGCCTCCAGTTTTGTTCTTTCTCCAGATGGCTTTGGTTATTCAGGGCCTTCTGTGGCATTATTCACTTTGTAGGATTATAGTTTTATTTCTAAAAATGCCATTAAATGTTATGGGGTTTGCACTGGGTATTTAGATTGCTTTATGCAGTATGGGGCTTTGGATTGCATATATTCTTGGGATCCAGTAACATGAGATGTCTTCGGACTTAATTCTGTCTTCTTCAAATTCTTTCATTAACGATTTATAGTTTTCAGCATACAGGTCTTTCACCTCTTGGTGAAAATAATTCCTATGTATTTTACTCTTTTTGAGTGATTACCAATTAAAAATTATTTTCTTAATTTCTCTCCATGATAGCTTGTTTTTCATGTATAGAGATGATACTCATTTTTTTTATATTGGATCTTTGTCCTTAAGCTTAACTTAAACCATCTGTTAGTTCTACAAGGATTTTTGTGGAGTCATTAAGGGTTTCATATATCATACCATCCTCACCTAGTAAGTAAAAAATTAGCTGGAAATATGGATTGATGTCATCTAACTGGGAAAAAAAGAAGCAGATATATCATCTAACTGGGAAAAAAGGATACAGATACAGATAATTTTCAAATTTTCTAAAATGTTTTGTGATTAACGTAAGCAAAGGAATCCATAAATATGGCTTAATTTCATTTACTGTTTTCTTTCACCCGGGTATACAGAACTGTGGTGTAGACCAGTTATTCCCCACACTTTTCCACCCTACAACCTGTGCCTCTCGAGAGGCATCCACCATTCTCCCTACTTTCTGTCCTGGAACCCAGGGCCTGACTCAGCTTCTCAGAAAATACTTCTCGAAATAGTGCGCTTGGGAAGCCTATTTTTTCACAGATTTCCTAGAAGACACCCTCCAAAACACTGAATTTTGCAGAATTGTTTTTGATCTCTCTACAAATCCTTGAAGTTGTCCAAGGTTGAATGAGGCTTGTTTTGCAGACAAATCAGGGAACTTCTGCAGTTTCTCCTGTGGCCACCAGAGGGTGGTGTGTGCTCTTAACAAGGATACTGCTCCACCTCTACAGAAGATACAATTAACTCCTTTAGGACTCCCTTTACAATCTTGGGAAATTGCTTCAAAGAGTATTTATTCTAAAAATTCTTGGGGATCTATTGACAGGTTCCTACAAGTGACAACATAAGGTACTACAGAGACTAAACCGCATCCCTTCTTAAACATGCAGATATATAAAATTATAAATGACTGAATGAAGGTGGACCCTCCCCTCAGATGAGACAGAAAATGAACTCCAAATGGGTCACAGACATAAATTTAAGAGCTAAAACTAGAAACCTCAGAAGAAAGCTTAAGAAGAAATCTTCCTGACCTTAGATTTAACATCCGTTTCTTAAGGATGATGTCAGAATCAACAAGTGGGAAAACAGATACATGGGTAAATTGGTCACCAACATGACTACCTTTCCTCTGGGCTCCCCATGTGTTCCCAGACATGAGGTAGGAAATATACACATCATTTCTTTCTACATCCCACTTAGCATTACCCGTTACATTTTCCAATTTAGGGATGGGGTCTGTAGCTTCAGAGCCCTGCCTGGCATCACCCAGCTACAAAATGGCAGAGCAGGGGCTAACTAGAACTGCTATCTCTCTGTCATTGGACTCTGCGCTCCGTCTACATGGCTTGTCCCTGGAATTCAAAGATGTGGAAAGCTCCACATCCAACTCCCAGGCCTGGAGATCTCATTGAACTCAGGGGTCAGTTGGTGCCACCTCTGACTGGGGCTTGGCCTGGGTCTATCTTCCAACAAGGCAGGTCATGGCACAGAGGACTCTCCTAGTAGCAGCCAGTCTTTGTCTGGGCAGGAGGAGGTTTCTCCCTGGGTACATGCACAAAGGTTCATGCAACCTCAGAGTTGAGAAGTCCCTTCTGAAGTATCTGGATGCAACCTTCTTGTGAGATCAGGGCCACAAGGGTGGCATGCCCTGGGTTCAAATCCTGCCTGTGACTCAATGAGGAGCAGTTTTTAAAGTCTTGGTTTCCTTATTAGTCAAACAGAGACAGCATTTCTACCTTCTTCATGGAATTTTTATGGAGATTGACGTACATGATTCATGCTCTTAAAAGATACTCAGTAATCCTTAGCTCTACCTGCTTAAATTAGGCCACTGTGAGCTCATTGGTGCCCTGGGCTCTGGACCTCTGCCTTACTCTGTCCCTTCAGTCTCCTCTGACTCATTTGTCCTTCCAGAAAGCCTTCATCCCCTCCAGTATGGGATCCCGTGACACTGGTGCTCATCCATCAGACCCAGGCCAGCCAGACCCAGAGCTTGTGTCCTGGACATAGACAGTCTTCAGTGTGGAGACTGCCAGTTGGACCCCCCTGAATTGTCACCTGTTTTTGGAACAAATTTTGGGGTGCCTTGTGATGGGCTTCTTTCCCCCCAAAGCAGGCAAATGAGCTGCCCTCAGTTCCATCACACATGTCCCCCCTTTTCCCCCACCGTGTAATCATTGGTACATAGCACCACCTTGGCTGCCAGGGTCCCAGAGCCTTTTTGTGGTCAGAGATGAAAGTGATTTCTGGAGGCGAACTTCGTTTTTGATGGAACTGTTGATAGGATGAAGCCTAGGCACTCCCTACAAACACACACAAAGCCTGTGCCGACCAATAGGGCAGTGCCCAGCCCATGGTAGCCCTTCCTCTAGTGCTCAGAGCTCTCCTCTCTCACTGAGTCCCATTCGCTTGTGTTTCTCTCTTCCTGCAGAGAGAGCCCAAATGTCCTCTCTCTCCCTGAGGATCTATCTTCTGTGACTGGGGTGTTCCATCTTGTGGCAGAGAAGACAGGAATTACTGATGATGGCCTCTCTTAGAGCGTCAGATCAAGTGGACTCCCCCTACCTGACTTTGTGGGAGGAAAGGAGTCTCAGGAGGAAACACAGCCCCCTCTCTCAGAAAAGCTCAACTTGAGGTATACCAAGGTTGGGGTTGGCAGGGCCAGGGAGTCAGAGCTAGAGGATCCTGAGGGGTGTGGATGAGTTATGTCCAGCGCCAAAGCCCCTTGTGGAGGCTCTGTCCATCCTGGAGTTTCCATGAGCATCCAGTGTGATTTGTAAAGGGCTCTCTTGCTCACACAAATTCACGTGGTTCTTGCTGTTGCCACTAAAACTAAGCTGGATGAACACTCATCTATAACCCACTGACCTGCACTGTCCTTAGAGGTTCTTACCTGAGAGGATGGAGTTCAGCCAGGGAGGACGGGGAGCAACCTGACAGGAGTGGCTTGGCCTACACTCCTCTGCTGGCCTGGAGCAGGGCCTGGTTGTTCTAGTTAGAATCTGAGTTATGGACCACAATGGGCTAGAGTGGCTGGAGCATGTCACCGGACTGGGTGTGGGTGAGGTGTGTTCCAGGACACGGGGCAGGGAAGCTTGTGGGGGAGGACACATGAGGGGAGTGTGGGCAGGCTCTTTGTGGCTCTATGGTCACCCCCAGTACCCCAATGGCCTCGCTGCTGGCTTGTCCTCCTCATGATTTCAGGTTTCATCTATGTGAAACGGGATCCCTCCTTTCCAGAGCAAGGCTGCCCCTTAGAGAGCACAGAGGAGCCTGCAGGCTGTCCTCCAAAAATGTGGTTAAAGTGTGTTCCAGCAATGGCTCTTATACGAACTAGTCCTAAAGAAACAGATTTATAGCACAGACATGCTTAGAATTTTAATTATGAGAGTCAAATAATTGGAAATGGCTCTGTTGTTCAACAGATGGTACTTTGAGTGTTATCACTGAGAATGCCCAAGGGAACAGCAGCGATACTGCCTGTCCACTGTGAGGACATCAGGTACAACAAGACCCCAGCCCTGGAACCGTCCCTGCCCCACCCTGTCACACACACACACACACACACACACACACACACTACACTCAGATGGAATGGTGGGGAAAATGGACACCGTGTGTTATGGGCGATTATTTCTTGGTAAAAGGAAGGTATCTTCTTTTCTTCATATTTAAATCAATTTTTACTAAATAAATATAGTCTGGCTAAAATCTAAATTACTATTTACTTTATTACCTAACTTGTTAGTAATAAATGGGAATAGTTAAGATATGATTTTAATATTTTATAATATTCCCATTAGAATAGTTTAAACGTGGTCTATCCAGGAAAATGAAAGAATTTAAAGATGTCTCATGGATCCAGACATTTCTCTTGTGGTTTCTGCCTTTCAAGGCATCCTTATAAAAGGGAACCTTATCCCACATAAGGAAAATAGTTCATTTTGGGGCTTTTTGTGATCTTTGTTCTTTCAGTAACATTCTTTGTAATAAAATGTTATTTATATAAAAAGTGAAGGAAAATTATGAATCAATCTTATGTTCTGCAGCCAGATACAGAAGGCCATATTGTAAGATTCCAGGCACACGAACATCTCAGATGAGGTAAAGTACCAGAGACAGAGAGAGCAGTGGTTTGGGGGACCGAGGTGAGGTAATGAGCAGTGAGTGGTTAGTAGTACAGTTGTCTTTGTAGTGGAAATGTTCTAGAAGTTAATGGTTGGGGAACAGTCTGAATGTACCTAATAGCACCTTGATATATCATTGAAAAGCATCATAGAAAATTTTTATGTAAAGTCCAATTCTATTTTAAAGAACAAAATATTTTAGGCCATTATACTGGTGTATAAAAAGCGCAAAAATTACAAACAGGAGAATGACAGGGGAGGGGAAGACATCCTTTGAGACTGAAGCCAGCTTGAGCTGTTGCTTGGGGGCTGAGGATGGTTGTTCCACTGAGGCAGGTGGCCGTTCAGGCCCTTCAGGAACCCCAGTAGGCAGGGGCAGGACACTGCTTGACCTCCAGGTCAGGCAAAGGAGCAGGCAGCTCTTCCAGCTCAGGAGAGTGAATTAGAGGCACTGGACTCAACAGGGCAGGTGGCGTCATTGCTCTTCTTGACTGGTGAGATCCAGCAGCAGAGATGGGTTGGGCCAGCTCAGGCTCTGAAGATGCAGCAGGTGCCACAGTGGGAGCTGGGGCGAGTTCCTGAGGTGGATCAGGATCTTGTTATGGGCTGGTATTGTAGCTCCACGAAGAGAAAGTATCATCAGCATGATGTGCGTTCTAAATAAAAGAAACTTTTCCCACCACTCAATGTCGTCTGAATCCAAGAAACAATTTGTGGAAGGTCTCCCTAACTCAAACCAATGGGGACAGGAATCTGAGAATACTCACTCCTCTCAGGCCAACTGCACTCTATGGAGTCTTGCTCAGCGTGGCCCACCCTGTCACCTCCTCAAGGGCATACCTGTCACCCCCAGTCCTCCTCACCCCCAGCCTCTTGCTCCGTGGGCCTAAGGTGTTACAGCTGTGAGAGCAGAAGATGGGCCTGGCTCTTCAGGTCTGAGCCTGGCATACTGAGCCCCATGTAAGCCAGCAGCATATTCAGGCTGGGAAATTCTGGGTGCTGGACACGATCCTTGGGATATTGCTCTATCCATGTGCTCAAGATGGAATAGAGGGCCCTGGTGACAGACAGTAGGCAGAGGAGTCAGAGGACAGGGCACCAATCAATATCCCAGGGAACTCCTGTGGGAACATGGGTCCCTGGACTTCCAGTTCCTGTCAGAGACCAGTCCTACTCCTTGTCCTCCTGGGATCTGGCAGTCCTGCCTGAGACAGGCCTGGTCACAGATGAAAGGCTGTCAAAAATCTCTATGAGTGGGAGTCCTTGATCAATGTTGTGAGCATTTCTGTCCTTCTCAGGGGAGCTGGACTCACTCCTCAGTCTCTCTCCTTGCCCATGTGCCACTCGAATTCATCCGCTTGTGGCCAGGGAGGGGTAGTGTCTGGCCTGTTCATTGTTCTCACTGCACACACCACTGCTGTGAGAAGATCCAACCAAGGAGGGAGCAAAGGAACTCTATCTCTAGCCAGACCTTCCCAGGACCGTCCCAATACCTCAGACTTTACCTCCTGTGTCCATGCTGCCTCGTTTTCCAGGCACCACGAGTGGGTCTTCTTCCACTGACCCTTATCTCCTACAGAATGTGGGACGTCTGGTCCCTGAGCTCTCACTGGGTCTCCTGAGCACCCAGTATCCAAGTTCCAACAGATTGCTGAATGTGATGGTTCCCACATCATCTGTTCTGGGTCCCAGGATTGGGGTAGAGACAGGGCTGGTTGAGGGGTTGGGGAATGACTCTCTTAGGGGCTAAAGCTGTCCTCCAGCCCCCACAGCTCTCCCACGTTCTCACACCCCACCCATAGCTCCTCAGGACTACTTCCCATTTTCTAGAAGTTCTCAGATCTTTACCTTAAAACAGGAACCATAGATGTGTAGTTGAAGGTCCAAAAGCCCCTCCAACTCACAGTACCCTCACTGCCCTGGTGGAGAGTGAAGATCCTCCTCTATCAGCCAAAGCTCACTCACATGTTCCACTCCTCCTGGGCTCTGCCAACCTCATAATAGTTGGAAAGAATGCAACAATATCTAGAGGAGGCCAGGGGGCATCACATGAAATGTCCTGTGGATGCTACCTCTCATTGTGTCCAGTGTCACTGTCTGACCCTGACTAGTCTGGAGCCCTGGGGTGCTGTCTGTTCTGTGCAGGGATCACATTCAGCTCTGAGAAAGCATCTGCACTGAGCGGGGCTTCCTGAATGCTTAAAGAATGAATGAAAGGGTCCCAACCAGCCCATCACAGAGATCTGAGAAGCCTGGGCCTCTGTTCACCCCCAGGGATCCCTGCTCTGGTTTCATCCAGACACAGACCCCAGATGGAGTCTCGGATAGCCCTTTAAATGGTAAAACAGCCCAGCTCAAGACCATAGTTATAGTGAGGGATGAGGCAGAAGCTTCATCATGAGGAGCAGGACAATTATAAATGAGCATGACCACAGCCCCTCTAGCATACCTTTCCATAGGCCCAGGCACCCAGGTGTAGTTTCCCTACAAGAACCCACTGCGTCCCTGTAATAACTCTGCCCCAGAGGAGAAAACTGAGTCTTGGGGAAATGTGTGGACATTCCCGAGACTTACAACCAGGAAGTGGCCAAATCCTACTGGGCAGTTAGGTGCAGGGTGCTCACCTTGCAAACAGGAAGTTTTTGTTTTTGTTTTTGTTTTTAATTTCTTTTCGGTGGTCCAGAATTCTTTGGCAAACAGGAGGTCTAACACATCTTGGGTGGTGGCAAAGGCTCTATATGCTCCCAGGAACATGTAGACGTAGCTTAGATCTCTTACTAGGAGGGTGGGCAAGAGGTGTTGGATTTGTGACTCTAGTGAATTGACCTGGTTGGTCCACAGCATGCAGGTCTCAGTGCTCTTCCTGAGGTGGATCAGAGGAAACATGAATCAGCACTGTAGCCACCAGGAAGGTTGGGGTTGTTGAAGCGCAGACTGAACCCCCAACATCTCAGTGACTTATGGCAAGAGGTGAGACAAGAGGGTCCATTAGGCATAAAAAGAATAAGGCAACTTGGTGGTTCATTGAGTTAATCAAAAGATTCTTGGTATTTGTTCAGGTCATGATCTCAATGTCCTGAGACAGCTCCTCGTGGACTGTGTACTTAGGGCAGTGTCTGCCTGAGGATTCTGTCTCTCCCTCTGATTCTCCCCACTTTCCCTCTGCCTCTGTTTCAAATCAATCAATCAATCAGTTAATAAATCATTAAGAAAAAGAAAAAAATGTTCTTGGCATCCATACAAAGAATTGAAGTAAGTGATGTCTGAACTTGACAGTATGTCAGGTCAGATCGTGAGCTGAGTATTGATAGCACCTTCCTGCATGAAAGGCATGGATCCTGTGATTTCTGAAAACATATACTATTCTTGAGATGAGAACACAGAGATGTTTTAGATAAAGGGCTCAGGATATTAGGACATGTAGGATGTAGGATGTAACACAGAGTTGGCAACAGAAGGGAGTCACATCAAAGTCCTGCATCAGTAAAGGACTCAGTGGCTGTGATAAATGATTGGCCTTCTGGAATGTTGTGCAGCACAATGAGGCCCCTTCTCCTGACCCTGGAGGGGCCCAGGGATGTGTTCTTTCACTACCAAAGGGCAGAGCAAGAGACATAGTACCATGGGCCCCATGACTCATTGGGTAAAATTCTCCCAATGCACCATGATCATGTGCAAGACTTGGCAGAAGTCGGGGAAGGACGGACAGGCCAATGGGGACACTTGGGAGCACTAATCAGGAAAATGCATAGTACAGTGCAAAAGGATTCTAGATGAATGGGATGAGACATGTCTTAAAGTCTCTTTTCTCATAGTCCTACAAATATGTGGACAATGACTCTGTATCTGGCCAAGGCAGGGGCAGGGCCATGAGAGCAAGTTTGGGGAAGAGATGGAATGTGAGTTCATGTGGGCATAGGACTCTAGGAAGGAGCCCAGGCTGGCTTCTAGGAAGTGAGGCCCTTTGTCCTGCATCGGCGCCCTGGGAATTTGTTCTCCCCAGCACCTGTACTCACCCTGAGCCAGCACTGGACTCTGTTGGCAGTGTGGGGTACCTTCAAGGAGGTAGAGCAGAAGACCTTATCACTCAGCCCCTGCTCCATCGTCCATGTGGAGCTCTGTAAAGACAGAGCCTTGGCAGCCAGGCAGGAGGTCTCAGAGCCCTATCTGGCTGTCTTTGTTGGTTCTCAAACCCAGGGAACTCCATTCCAGATACACAACACCCCAGTATGCACACACCTCCACCAAGGAGAGAAATGTGACAC
The DNA here is from genome assembly GCA_020311275.1 of Eira barbara. Lineage (NCBI taxonomy): Eukaryota > Metazoa > Chordata > Mammalia > Carnivora > Mustelidae > Eira > Eira barbara. The sequence goes on from JAHRIG010000013.1 coordinate 115,266,441, forward strand.
AGCTTCAGGGCCTTGGATGTGCTCTGGCACAGGCAAGAGGCACCTCGGGAATCCTCTTTCCACCCTGCCTACCATGACATTGGTGTGAACATGAAGGGATCACCAGGATATCCACTGTCCTGAACCTCCTCCAGCTCAGGGGTGGGAACTCCCACATATCACTCTTTCCCTGAAGCTCAAGAGGAGGGGGTGGGGCTGTCCTGGGATGGTTCAGAGAAGTGACTTGGCATCACCTACACTGCTCTTAGGTAGGCAAGGTTTGAGTCAATGTTTGCAGCATGAGAAAAAGCCATTCCGCTGGGATTTCTGGAAGCTATAGCCCCGGGAAGTAGGCAAGCAACAAGAGAACCTCTTTCAGTATCGGATGTCTCCAGCCAAGTAACTCTGATACTGAACACACTAGAATGTGGGCGCCTGGTTGCAGGGGTTCCAAGTTCTTTTGAGATCTATGGTCCAGGAAGTGACTTCACTGCCTGGGATCACTCCTGGATTGACACCTACACAAACAGTGCTCTGGGTTGCTCTCTGCTCATCTCCTTTTTGCATGCAAGACCACATCCGTTCACAGTGACACCAACATGCCCTTCTCCACAGGCCCCCAAGAAGGTCTGGGTGCAGAAAGAACCCCACTTGGCTTCAGACACAAATCTCCACTCTCACCTGTTTTTGACCCTGTATAAGCTATCATCCCTGTCGGGGGTGGTCTGCATCTTGTCTGTACAATACAGATGATTCTAGCATGTACTTCCTCTAGATATCCACAGGCATATGTGGGATAATACCTATGATATTGGAGGAGTGGTGTCACATGTAGAAAAAAACCTCCAACCACATTTTCTTCTCACATTCTCTGAGACTACTAATAGTCAGATCCCACCCCACAGTCCCTACTGGTGTGTGTATGTGTGTGTGTGTGTGTGTGTGTGTGTGTGCGCGCATATGCACATTCATTCCTGTGTGCCCACATGTGTTCATTAACGCTAAAATTCTGGAGTCCCAGAAGATGACAGCCCCATCTACAGAGGGATGGACAGTAACTTCCCAAGATCTTAGGCTTTCTAATTTCCAATGCAAACCCTAAAGAAGGGATTGGGTCCTTGGCCCTTGTTGGTCAGAAACTGCCCTTATCCCTAGAGACTGCCTGTCCTGTGATGCAAGCCATTACCTCCTTTCCAATGGGTGTGATATGGATAGGGGCCCATAGTGGGTTGCCATGACCTGGCCTCTCCCTCAGACAAGAATTTCAGGAATGTCTCTAGGATATTAATGCTCACCTTCACCCCCATACCATTTCCATGTCTATAGCCACTTCTTTCAAGACAACCTTTTCCAGAGCCCCCAGTGAAGGGCTAGGTGCATCCAGGACCCCACCTTTGAGGACACTCAAAGAGCTGGGTTCATGCCTGGTAAGCCTTCTTACCAGACTGTGAATCTAGGCAAGGCATGGACCCTGCCCTCAGTGGCTCCCTTAGATTCCTGAGGAGTCCTTGTGTACATATCTTTGTGTAACCTCCTCCCCTGAAATGTGGTCTGGACTTAGTGATTCACTTACATTCCACAGAACATGGCAACATGACCCAATGCCCCTTCTGAGATTTAGTCACAAAAACTAAGTGCCCAGCACCATGCTGACTCTTCCCATGTTCTCTCTCAGATCCCCACAGTGGGGTATAAGCCCCTGTGTTGAACCATGACACAGACATATGCACATGGCCTAGTTGTTGACCTGCAGTCAACAACAGACAAAAGAACTCAGGCCTTCTAGATGGACTGTAACCTTCCAACACCCCTAAGAGAGCTCAGGTTCTCAGTGAAGCAGGTCCTTCCTTGGTGTTGTCAACAGCCTCAACCAACTGAGAGACTCTGGCAGGAACCCTCAGCTGTGCATTGCTGGATTCCTGATCCTCTGATACTGAGAGACAGTGTTTGTTGACTAAGCCACTGAGTGTGGGGTAATGTGGTCACACAGTTTTGGGAGCAGGGTACTGTTACTCTCCACCTGCCCTGGGCCCTGGCCCGGCTACCCTTCCTCTCTGTTCTCCTCCTCAGCTTCCTCTGGCCACCCTGGCCTCCTTTCTAACCTCCATTCTGGGAACATCAAATTCTGCCTCCAATCCTCTGCACCATGGTGCCTTCTGCCAGGCTAAATATACTCAGATTTGTTCAAGGCTGTCTCCTTCTTTTCCTGTCATAGGAATTCTCAATATCATCTCAGCACAGCTTTATCAGCCCCCTCATTTGGTGGAGCTCATGGCTTAGCTGTAGTCCCTCGCTCTTTTCCTGTGGAGTAATTGCACTTTTCGTTCATGTTTTTGTTACATGTTTGTCCATCTTCCCTTCTAGACCCTGAGCTCCTAGAGGGAGAAACTGGTTGGCTGATAAGAACCGGTACCTTCTGAGTGCTCAGGGCACAGTGGCTAAATGAAGAGGAGACTGGATCCATCCCACCACTGACAAGCTCTATTATTTGAGCCTAATTGATCATGTGTCATGTGTAAGTCCTTTTGTTTTCTTTTGTTTTGTTTCCTAAGTAAATTCCGTGCCTGATGTGGGGCTCAAACTCATGACCCTGATATCAAGTACCCTACTGACTGAGGAAACCACGTGCCTCTTTGGTCATTTTTAAAGGTTCTAGGCTGATAACTATTGAAGTTAACTTGGCAATTTCAACATATTGTAGGTATTTTACATTATCCTGAATTACCAAATAACTCCCCAAATTTTGGTAGCATGTCAACATAGATTTCCCCACATGACAGTGCCGAGTGGCTCTTCACATTGGACTGAAATCCTTCATGTAGTCTTTCAGGAGCCCAGAGTCCCTCCACCATGGGCCTTCACACTCCCTGGATTGTCACGCACCTCTGACACCATCAGCACAAGAGGAAAGATGACAAAGAAATACACATGGGACAGTGTTTCTAGCCAGATCTAGAAGGCCAAAATTTACACCTTTATGCTCAATCTTTTTTTTTAATTTTCTTAGGATTTTATTTATTTGTTAGAGGGGAAAGGGCACAAACAGAGGGGAGGGGCAGAGGGAGGAGAACCAGCGAGATGCTGTGGTGAAGAGGACAGTGGGTAGCTGATATAGACCTGTGGAGGGAACAGCTTAGGCCACAAAGAACAAGCCTCCATCAACTGTGGTTGGGCAGGAGTAATGAGTACCCTCGAATTCCTGTGCCCCTGACCTGCCATCAGGAGAGACTTCCCAGGGATTTCCTCATGGACTCAGACAACATTGAGTGGTGGGAAAATTTTCCTTTATTTAGAAGGGAGATGAAAAGTCAATCATGGTGATGATACTTTCTCTTCTTGGACCTACAGCACCAGCCCCAAACAAGATCCTGAACCACCTCAAGACCTACCTCCAGCTCCCACACTGGTGCCTGCTACAGCTTCAGAGCTCAAGTGGCAGGTGGGAATAAGTTGTGCGGGTGATGTAGCTGTGAATAACAACAGAGGGAAAGCACCCAGCTAAAGGAGCCTACCACAAAGTTTTTATCAATAGTGAAGAGCACAATCAAAACTTTTAGGAGTCTACTACTATGGGGGACATTCCTGACTTAAAAGTGTTCAAGTGGTGAAGTGGGGTGGAATCCCAGGTGTGACAACATAATCTCAGGATCCCGGGGTTCATGAGAAAAACATGTTGGCCTGAATGCTTCAGAGTTGCCAGACAGCGGTTAGGGAAAACTGGCTGAAAACCACGAAGCTAGGTGCTGGCTTTCTGTTCTATGTAACCATACACTCTAAATCACAGCACAGTTGAGCGCTCACTTTCCTGAGAGGGGTCCAGCAAAAAATAGAAACATGGCAAGACCTACAACACTAGCAGGTAGAATGTGGGTCTGTGCCACAGGAATCCAAAGAAATGGGAATTAGAACTCAGTCACATGACTGAGATAAAAATGCCTTCTCACTGGCAGGGTGAACACAGAGTTCTGACAGAAACTGAGGAGTTAAGACTTGGGCATTGTTTTTCTGTGAGGGCTCACCGAAGAGCTGGGGTGCAAATTTTCAACTCCTGGGTAGAGATCAGGTTGCAGCCATATTCATCTCACCCACTGGTGCTGCAAGCCTTCAGGGAGTAAAACAGCATAAACAGAGTAAAACAGTAAGAGCTGCTTACACGGAGTTGCATTTGCACTAGCTGAAGTATACCTGCGAATCAGGGTAAGAGGTCCCTCCCCTAGAAGACCATTACAAACAACTAACTCTTTTCAAGTTTACTGATAATAGAGGGCTGCAAAGCTTCAGATCTTAGGGAAAACACTAAGTAGCATTCTTCGTATTGTTATTTTTTAGTCTTTTATTTTTTCATTTTTTAAATTTTTTCATCTATTTTTAAATAATTTTTATTAGAGAGAAGAAGAGAGAGGGAGAGAGAGAGAGACTGTGTGTGTGTGTTTGTGTGTGTGTGTGTGTGTGTGTGTGTGTGTGTGCAGGGGTTGGGCAGAGGCAAGTAATCTTGAAGCAGACTCCCTGCTGAGCAAAGAGTCTAACTCTGGGCAGGATTCCAGGACCCAAAAGATCAGGACCTGAGCTGAAACTCAACAACTGAGCCACCCAGGTTCCCCTCCAAGAGTAGCTTTAAATGAGAAGAAATTAAAGTTAGATCAATCCTAAATATGTAAGAATAAAAAGGAAGAGTAGGAGAAGGAAGAGAAAGAAGAAAGAGAAGAGCAGAGGAAGAGTAGTCAAAGAGCAATATGAATTTTACTAAAGTGCGGCATGAGACAAAACTAGAAAGAAAGAAATGACTTTATTAGTAGTATCTTTGTGGTATGAGCAAAATGTGTTGTGTTTTTATTCTACATACTTGAAAAAATATCTTCCTATTTCTTAAAGCATGCCTGAATTATTTCAATTTTATCTTTAATATTTAAAGAAAAGACGTTATAGAGTTTACTTTCTCAAATGTCTTAGGACTTCTAGCAGGAATTCTCCTCAACCACACTGCATCGCCAAAGGTCTTGGCGGTGATCCTTGACTGTATTCTCTAACATGAACCAATAATAGTAGACATTCCTGCACCGTGTTTGTTTCTTTTATTGTCCTTACCACAATGATAAGTACTTATTAACTTAGTTATGTACATATTAAGTGCCTCTTTCTCTCTCATTTATCAAAAACTCCAAAAGGGCAGTCATCTTTTCTGTTTTATTGGCCAATATATAATCAATCGCCTAGCACAATGACACATGAGGTAGGAATTCAATAAAGACCTTTGAATGAATAAATATGTAAACCAAGAAAGTGAAATCGTATCAGAGTTTGGAAGTATAATTGAAAATCTATAAATACAAAATAAGAATTGGTTTATTGGAGCAAACGGTTGCAAATTTGTCATCACAAAATGGGCCATTAGTTTCTAGATTTTTTTCTTTTTACTACTCTTTCATTTCTATTTTTCACTAAGATTTGCTATTCCCAAAACTGAGAAATAGCCATATTATCTGAGAAAAGAATAAATAATTGCTTTTGATGCAGCATAAACACCAGAACCAGCACTAAGGTGAGGCAATTGATGCATCCAGAGCACACGAGTTCAGGAGACATTCATGCCTAGGTTTGTGCAAGCCTCAGCCATGAACCTTCATGACCCTGCATGTGAGTGGTTCCTTAAATTTTGTACCCTAGGGGCCTCACTTGTCTCATTCTGGTATCTCTGTTAATTTATCTATTATTTATTCTTTCTATAAACTTATCCTTGAAAGAGAAAAGAGTGCATCTCCAGGCTGTTTCAGCTTGCCAACAATAGGTTCATGAATGTCCTTCTTTTCATATACAGATTTCTTTCCATCTCTTGACTGCCTGCCAGACCCACATAACAAAACTTCCAGGTTGGTTAGAACTATCTATTCCCTTTTCTCCAATCCCATACAGCTAATTGTGACCAAGCTTACTGGCCGCACTAAATATTTTTGTTATCCGGCCTTAGCTGGTCTGTAATGAAACTTGTTATTTTTTTCTTCATCACTTTGTGCAGGCCAGAGATTACAAATGAGGTGTTGAGTCTCAGTGCATGGACACCTTTCTGTGCTTTCAACATACTTAATGTTAATTACTTCCTGACATTTAAAATTGTCAATTTTACATGAAAATCCAGATGTACAAAAATCTCAAAAATGAAAACAAAACAAAACACATTTTTAAAAAGATTTTATTTTATTTTATTTATTATAGAGAAATAGAGAGAGGATGTGCACATGCATGAGTTGGAGGAGGAGCAGAGGCAGAGGCAGAGGAACAGAAACCTAAACAGACCCCATGCTGAGCAGGGAGCCCCACGTAAGTCTCAATCTGACAACTCTGAGATCATGACCTGAGCAAAAACCAAGAGTTGGATGCTTAATCAACTGAGCCACCCAGGTGCCCCATAAAACACATTTTTTTTTAAGAAAATATGGCAAGAGTCTTTTCACGCAAGGCTCCAGTCAGCTGGAGCTTTCTTATCATTCAGCTGAAATAAGTGCCTTTCTTAGAAGCTGCCAATGAGCTTACCATAGATAAAATGTTTCTTCTCAGTTTTCAATTAATTTCAGACATCCACATTTTCCAATGATACCTAGCCCCCATATATTAAAACTCTCATGAAATATTGAGAGTGGATAGGGAGATTCCACCCCCCCCCCTTTCTAGCAAATGCAAGTTACTGCTCAACCCCAGAAAGCACAAGATCCCAACCTTTCCACATTATGTTCATAGACAAAAACTCCTCAGGCTAAGAAATGTCCCTTTCACATTCCAATCACACTTAGCGCTGGTATTGTTCTTTTTATTTTTAAAAATTAAAAAATATTGTAGTATGATTAACATACTATGTCATATTAGTTTCAGGTATACAACAGAGTGACTTGATAATTCTGTACATTACTTGATGCTTACCATGATAAACGTAGTCACCATCTGTCACCACACAGCATTGTTACAGTATTATTGACCATGTTCCCTATGCTGTACTGTTCATTTCTGTAACTTATTTATTTTGTAACTGAAAAAATTTTACCTCTAACCCCCTTTGTCTATTTTACCCATTCTCCTACCCATTTCCCTTTAGCAACCACCAGTTTGTACTCTGTATTTAAGTTTGTTTGGTTTTTGTTTGTTTTTCAGATTCCACATATAACTGAAATCATATGGTACTATTATTTTTATAGTACTGTCACTCCTCTTAAATTTCACATGTCTTATCCTTTAAAATCTGTTCCACAGGGGGATGGAGAAATTACCAAATTTGTATCCTTTAAAATCTGTTCCACAGAGTGATGGAGAAGTTACCAAACTCGTATCCCATGTGTGTGTGTGTGTGTATATATATATATATATATATATATATACACACAAAGTATACAGGGTAGATAGATTCTCTGAATAACGAAGTGTGAAAGTTGAGAGGTTTGGAGTTAAAAACTGAAATTCCAGAACTGGATCCCTGGTTCAAATTTCAACATTACTCATTCCTATCTTGCTGGCCAGGAGTCACACCCATAATGTCTTTGCTGAAGTATTCTTCCAGCCAACACTTTTTGTTCTCTCCAGATCATGCTTTTCTTTTGTTTTTCAATGTGGATAGGCTGACAATTTTCTGAGTATTCAAAGTCTGATTCCTTTTTTGCTTAACAATTGTTTAACAGTTCCTTCTTAAAATCATCTCTATGCTCTTGCACTGTACTATAAACAGTAACAAAAATCCAGATTGCACCTTTGACATTTTTTCTTAGAAATCTCAGGTAATCATTGAAATAAGTTTTGTTTTCCAGAAAACACTAAGCACAATTCAGCCAAGTGTTTTACCTCTTTATAACAAAGGTCGCCTTTCCTCCAGTTTCTAATAGCATTCTTCATTCCCATCGGAGACCACATGAGCGTCACCTTTAAAGGTTCTTACTTCTACCGACAGTCTCTTCAAGTCAATGCAGTCTTTTCTAACATGCACCTTGTAACTCTTCCAGCCTTTCCCCATCCCACTTCCACAAAGTCACTTCCATATTTGTAGGTATTTGTTACAGCAGCTCCCTAGTTTTCAATGCCAAAATCTCCATTAGGTTGCTGGGGCTCTGTTAACAAAATGCCAGCCACCAGACTGGGTGGCTTAAACAACAGAAATTTATTTTTTCAGAATTATGGAAGATGGATTTAATTTAACCTAATTGCTTCTTTAAATATTTTAAAAATATTTTATTTGTTTATTTGACAGAGAGACATTACAAGTAGTCAGAGAGACAGGCAGAGAGAGAGGGGAAGGAGGCTCCCTGCTGAGCAAAGAACCTGATGTGGGGCTCAATCCCAAGACCCTGAGATCATGACCTGAGCTGAAGGCAGAGGCTTAACCCACTGAGACACCCATGCACCCCTAAAAGCTCTATCTTAAACACAGTCACATCTTAGGGTATGCTGGGGGTTAGGATTTCAGCATATGAACTTGCAGAGTACGTGATTCAGTCCTAACAGCTGCTATTGTCTTCATTTAAATGAGATCCTCCCAGGAAAATTAGGCATCTCTTTATGAATAAATCTGCTCATGTCCTTGTATTCTTCAATAAGTGCTATCACTTAAAGAGGCACTTGAGAGTTACAGACCACCAGTATCATCGATGTTATTGTCCCACATGGCACTGCTTCCCAGCCCACGGTGATGCCACCAGTTACTTCCACCCTAAATAAAATACTGTAATGATCTCCCATGAACAAAACAACACTATGTTCCTCCAGTCCCTACTAGGTACTGAATCCTGATAAATCCTTGGAGATTTGTCAACATTGGGAATTTTTTTCCCCTTGATAACGTTCAAACCAGTCCATGAGGCTAGCTTCAGGAACACATATGTCTACCTTCACCTTGCCTTTGTGACAGATTGGACCACTATTGGTAATTCTTCACTACCCTACATCTACATCCATGCCATACCTCAAGAAAGTATACTTTCTTACTTCTTAATATTAGGCTTGACCACATTAGCCGCCTTGGCCCATATATATTGGTGTATATAACAGAAGCAAAAGCCTTGCATGGTTTGGCTTATTTCTTGTGGTTCAGAACTCTTCCATGGATAAATTTTGTAATAGCCGATGTCCCACTTGCTTGGTCCCTAAAGCAAACCACATGAAGTAAATATGAGCTCTGAACCCAACCTAGAATGAGGCTTAGCTACTACACAGCCTGAAGTAGAGTTCCCAGTGGAACCAGCTTGGATCAACAAGCCATTCAACCTCTTGACCTGTGAGCATGTGAATAAATGTATATTGTTGAAGCCACTGTATTTTGGGGTGATTTGTTATAGTTTTTTTTTTTAAAGATTCCATCCATTCATTTGACAGAGATCACAAGTAGGCAGAGAGGCAGGCAAAGAGAGAGGAAGGGAAGCAGGCTCCCCGTCAAGCAGAGAGCCCGATGTGGGGCTCGATCCGAGGACCCCGGGATCATGACCTGAGCCAAACACAGAGGCTTTAACCCACTGAGGCACCCAGGCACCCCTTGTTATAGGTTTTATTGTTGATAACTGACTGATACAGTATCCAAGGAAAGTGTATAACAACTATCCCTTTAGAGCGTTCTTCCATCATTCATTTAAAATAAATGAAGTCAGTTGACAACTGGGGGCCATCTCTTCCTTAGATATACTCAGATGTGTGGAAAATCTGCTTCATAGACCCTTAATTTAAAGATGGATTTCTCGCTTTTCATGGATTCATAGGTGTTATTAGGGCTGGAAGTCACAATAGACACTACACCGTAACTCTCTCCAATTGATGAAATATGTGAGACACAGAGAGAAAAAAATTACTTACATGAGGCAATATAGTAAGACAATGACAGTGCCAGGATTAGACCTTGGGTCTACTCCTCCTAATACAGCACACTTCTGTTATGATTCTTGCAGTATAGTTGATGATTAGGAAAACGATCTGTGAAAGAGTTTTATTAAAAGCATTCATAGTGGTGGGGCACCTGATTGGCTCAGTTGGTTAATCATCTGACTTCAACTCAGGTCATGATCCCAGGGTCCTGGGGTCCAGCCCCACATCAAGCTCCCTGCTCAGTGGAGAGCCTCCTTTTCCTTCTGTCACTCCCCGTGCTGTGCTCTCCTGCTCTCTCTCTGTCAAGTAAATAAATAAAATCTTTAAAAAATCATTCATAGTGGCAGTGAACTTGATCAGGAATTCCCCAATTTTATCATGCAATTATTTCCTTACTTTTGTTAGTTTCTTTCAAGCTTAGATCATTTTGACCCAGATTTTGATGTGAAACTTGACTGGTAAATGTGTATTTTAGTGAGAGTAAAATCCATGAAAAATAATGAACTAGCCCAAATATTGAGATCTATACAGTGCTCGAAAACCTCCAAAGAGTCAATTTAAAACTACTGAGTTATTCTGTTTGCTAAAGATTCTTCTATAAAGATGAACTAAAAAGAATCTTATTAATTTTATTTGCATCCTTTCTATTGTTGAGATTTTCAACTGCTAAGGAAAAATGTTAGAATTCTGGGAGGGGGGATATTACTTAAATTATTTTAAGGGAAAATTTAACAATACTTAAATGTAAAATTTGCATCTGTGTGATGGACTCATTTCTTTTAATATTGTATTTTTCTGAAAATTCTGCAAATGTATGCTTAAACTTCTGGAGACATAGTAATGTGACAGAGAAACAAAACTGTTAAGAAGGGTTATCTGTCTTTACCGGCAATATGAAAGTTTCATGTTCACATGTTGCTTTTCCTCTCTCTCAGAACAAAACAATATTGCATCTTTTTTGAGCTCAGATTCTGTAGTCATACTACCTGTATTTGACTCTATGCTTTGTCGGTTATCATTTGAACAATCAAGGAAAGTTGCTTATCTCTTTGTAAATCTGTTTGTTCATTTGTAACCTGAAGGTAATAATAGTAATACCTGTCACAGAGAGTTATTTTAAGACACTAATTCGTTCTATATGTATTTTTTGTTGACTGCCTACTATCTACATCATTTCTCTAGGTACTTGAGCAACATTAATGAGCAAAAGCAGCAAATATCTCTATCATAAAACTTATATTCTAAAAGGCAAAAAAAAAAAGAAATCTAATAAATGAGCAATTATATATGGTGTACCTGCAAGCCATAAATACTGTGGGAAAGAATGAAAGTCAAGCAGGATAAAAAGAATCAAGGGTGCTGAAGGAAGGGGTAAGTTACAATTTAAAAATAAATTGGTGAGATAGATTTCACTGAGAAAGTGCCTTTCGAGCAATGGTCTATAGAAGGTGATTGCGAAGTCTGGGAGAGCATTCAGAGCTATGGAATAACTTTGGGTGACTAAAGCTCCCAAGATAGGAACAGGAGATTAATGATTATAGAAACCGATGATCAAGAATATTAAGTGACTGGATTCAGTATGGATGAATCTAAGTGAAAGGGTATTTTTAAAGAAAGATTTTATTTATTTATTTGACAGAGAGAGAGAGAGGTCACAAGCAAGCAGAGAGGCCAGAGAGAGAGGGGGAAACAGGCTCCCCACTGAGCAGAGAGCCTGATGTGGGCCTCTATCCCAAGACCCTGAGATCATGACCTGAACCGAAGACAGAGGCTTTACCCACTGAGGCACCCAGGTGCCCATGAAAGGGTATTTTGGCAGTGTGGAGTATAATGGACAGGGTGGGGGAACTATTTCCAGTCAATAGGACACTCTTAGTGTCTTAAGACTTAAGTACAGACTTAATGTCTCCCAGCTTTCCCATCAAACCCATTCTGATAATGTATGTAACCTACAAAAAGTGAATAAACTTGTTCTTCTCATGAATGTTCCAAATAATTTGAGATCACTAACACCCCTATGTTTTAATCTCTCAAGGTTTGGTCTCAGAGGGGAGAACTCAAATGCTCATGTATACAGAAGCTCAGTAGCCATTTGGGTTCAATAAACACAGCCTCTTACTCTAGCAGATAGTCTAAGATGGCCCCAGTTATCCACATCTCCTGGTACTTATGCCTTTCACTATTCTCCTTCCTTTGAGTATGGGCGGGACTTGTGACTTGTTTCACAATAAGAGAATACAACAAAAATGTTGGGATATACATGCTTACATGTACATGATTACATTACTTAAGATTATAATGTTCATGTTACTAATCTCTCCCTTGCTGGCTTTGAGAAGGCAAGCTGCCTTATTGAGAAAGCCGCATAGGAGGGACTGAGGATAGTCTCTGGTCACCAGCCGATAAGAAACTGAAGCTTGCAGTTGGACAATCTGTGAGGACTTGGATTCTGTCAACAACAATATGAGCTTGGGGGAATCATATCCTCCCTAGCTGAGCCTCAGATGAGAACCCAGCCCTGACGCTTGAATTATAGCCTTGTAGATGATCCAGATAAGCTGTGCTCAAACTTAATCTATAGAAACTGTGAGATAACACCTGTATGCTATTTTAAGCCACTATGTTTGTGATAATTTGTTAGACAGAAGAAGACAACTAATTTACTTATTCACTTTGTTATAGACCTATTTGAAATAAGTTATGCCAAAGCAAACTGAGGCAGTCATTAGAGTGTATGACTCAGAATGGCTTCCAGAGATAATCTGCTGCAAGGAGTGTAGTTAACCCAAGTCTGCAGCTATCACGCTTTTGGGATCCACTGCAGTGGTTCTCACTCTTCCTCCCACTACCTCCAGGATGCTCTCAGCCAATGACCGAACAACGATTTTAGCTGAGATATTGCTGCCCAATGCAGGATTCCTCTATTGATGAATTTTCACTCTGCACATTCCATCAACCTTGCTGACACTTTCTCAGAACAATATAGGAATCAGAGTGTCTTTCTACTTTTACCTTCTCCTTCAGAGTGTCAGACTAACAGTGTGATCTGAGGCCTCTCTCCCTCTCTTTTATTCTTCTTTATTCTTTATATGTACCTCTCCCTGCCCAATTCTCATTCCTTTCTAGTTCTGTCTTGCCATCAGCTTCCCCACAGAGCTCAAACTGACATAAGGACCTTCTGATAGTTTTACAGTTTTCCTTGTCTGGTACTTCAGCCGCAAGCTGGGCTGGAAAGGCAGTCTCTTATACTAGGGACCACGTGGATGGTAAGTACAGCAACATTCATTCACAACACTGCTATTCCAAAGAATCCACATTGACTCTGAGCATGTCACTACTTCTCTGGGGCTGCTTTCTTCTGGTTTAAGTGAGACTGCTGAATTAGATGATTTTTAATATTTTCATTTCTCCTTCTAACTTCTCTAATTGTAAAATGAAAGAAAACAGTAAAAATGACTTACAAGTAAACAAAAGTAGTGGGAGGTGTAGAAAAGAGAGGGGGAACAGAGAAAATAGGACCAATGGAAGGACCTATAAAACAATAATCATAATTCTGCATTAGCCATTGCAGGCTGCACCTGGTTTACAACCAGATGTTTGTCAGGTTTAAACATTTAATCTAGTTTGATTTAGCTGGCATAGTTAATGTCAGGCTATTGTATTACTTTTCTAGGGATTTCAGATTGCAAAATCCCCAGGACTGTGTTTAGGTTGAAGGCCAGTTTCATGTTCTTTTCTTTTTTTTTTTTTTTCCCTTTGTGATCCCTATGGACCCAGCCTGCTCTTCCTTCCTCTTTAACACTATAAACACCATTTATTGTGGGGCTTCTTGCTCCTCACATTTCCCTCCTTAGCGGTTTATCCTTACTCCTGCTCAACATTTTCTTGGTATGCTCAAAGACAAATGCATGTCTTTTTGGTATGATGGTTTTTACTTCAAATCCCTTTTTTCTCCCAGAAGAACAAACAAAGGGAAATTCAAAGTTTTAAGAAATCTTATGAAGTTCAAAGAGTCATTGCCCCTGGTCTATATTTGTCTGCGGCTTGGACATTCATGATATCAAAAAGCACATTAGACTCTAACTCCCTTCGTTGGTATTTCCTCCAGCCTCCATTTCTCTCAGATATTTCCCTTTCTCTAAATCAGAAGACCTTCTTTTCTACAAAGCACCTTCTTCCTGGTAAAGAAGGTGAGAGTCTAGACAGAAATACAGACAGAAAACCTGGTCCATTCAAATGCCAACTGAAATAAAATGTGTGCTTCTGTATAAATAGAAAAGAGGTATTGACAGATGAGATTTTCCAAAGGTGACCACAACATCTCCCAAACAGCATGGTCTTCTACATTAACAGGCAATGTTGCCACACTCCCTTTGAAAAGTGGAATGTGTCTTTTCCCCTTCAATCTGAATCGGCTTATAACTAAATCAACCTATAGATTATGGCAGAAATGGCATTATATGATTTCTAAGACTCGGTCCTAAAAAGCAGTGAAAATTTGCACTGATACTGTGCCAGTGAAATATACAGGCAAGGAAACATGGTTCCAGTAACAAGAGGAAATAAGAGGTCCACCTCCCAAAAACCTCCTTCTGCTACAGATATTAGATTGAAATTTCTGGCAAGGTACAATTTTTGTTTTGTTCTTATTTGTTTTACTTTAGATAGCACAGATATCCAAAGTAAATAGAAAGCAAACCAGTTGCATTTTAATGGGGAAAAGAGGAAAATAATCAAGAGACCTAAATTAAATAACATCTTTTACACTTTGAATTCAAGTGTTTTGTTCAAAGTCAACAGTTAAAATATTTTCAAACATGACTTTGGTCCGCTGGATCTGTTAGGAATTTCTTTTCCATGTAATACAATACACCTGTAAAAATCTAGCTTGATTACTTAAAGACTTCCTTCCAAAATAAAATCTCATGTTGTCTCAGTTAAATTACTTTTTTGAAATACAGAAATATAAAACTAGGTATAAACTCATTATTCTTATTACTGCTTTAAAACTATAAACATTTTAAAGTCAACTGCAAAGAAATGCCAGGCCCAATTGAAATTTTACTGCAAATTATTAATTTAATGTGGTAAACTGTGATGGTGGCACTATACGAAATGATCTGCTTCAATGTGTTCTTGCATCAGTGTGCCAGATGAAAACATAATTCTGCCAAAACATGTTATAATGTAAATCCTTTGTGTGATGCATCATGATGTCATTTTGTGTGAAGGTATAATTCACATATTTGTCCTTTTTTGTCAGAATCCTAATCAGCTAATTTAAACACAGGCGTACACTTCTTTTTTTAATTTAATTTAATTTAATTTTTTCAGTGTTCCGATGTTCATTGTTTATGCACCACACCCAGTACTCCATGCAATAGGTGCCCTCCTTAATACCCACCACCAGGCTCACCCATCAACCTACCCCTCTTCCTTCCAAAACCCCCAGTTTGTTTCTCACAGTCCATAGTCTCTCATACCTTATCTCCCCCTCTGATTTACCCCAATTCACTTTTCCTTTCCTTCTCCTAATATCATCCATTTATTCTTTATGGTCCACAAGTAAGTGAAGCCATATGATAATTGACTTTCTCTGCTTGACTTATTTCACTCAGCATAATCTCCTCCAGTCCCATCCTTGTTGATATAAAAGTTGGGTATTCAGCCTTTCTTATGGAGGTGTAATATTCCATTGTATATATGGACCATATCTTCTTTGTCCATTCATCTGTTGAAGGGCATCTTGGCTCTTTCCACAGTTTGGTGATTGTGGACATTGCTGCTATGAACATTGCAGTACATATGGCCCTTCTTTTCACTACATCTCTACCTTTGGGATATATATATCTCTGTGTAGCATAGGCACACACTTCTAATAAAGAACTCACCTATAATGTGGTTCTCTACTTGAAAATAGATTAATCATCAAAACATGTGGCATCAGTTGTCTCTATATGTCTATGTGTGTGTAGATATATGGATGACATTTCTACTATAGATACGTATGTGTGTATATGCATGTATGTACATATAAAATATATTGTTGTACTTATTTATAAGTACTCTTGAAACTTACCCTACAATACCATGAATTTACCTCAAAAAATTTAGTCTTTGTTTGTTTGGATCAGAAAAGCATTTAGGTCAAAGCTAATTTTGCCCCATTCCTGAAGCAAAGTTTGTTTGAGTCTGCTACCTGGTGCTTCATGAATTATGAGGTTTATCCAGTTCGGCTGCTGGGAACATGCAATTTTCCTGGTCCACATGAATTCTTGGTACTGTTTTTTGTTACTGTTTGGGCTATTTCTTGTTTCCCCAGCCTGGGACAGTTTCTTGACATAAAACCACTGGCCAGTATCAGCTGATGACTCAAGAGTCCAGAACCTTCAGCAGATCTCCAGAGCTCCTTTTCTGGGCATCTCTTCCTGTCTACTAGTCTATCCTGTGAACTCTATGTGCCCCCAATTTAGTGAGTAAAACCAGCTTCCAGCCCCATATCCTTGATGCACAGAAACCACTGGCTTCTCCCTGGTTTTCCTCTTCTGTATTGCATCCTGGAAACCCCTCCAGGCATTATGCTGCACCAAATATACGTCTCACCATGCTCAAGGATCCTTGTCTTTTTCACCTGATATTCAGTCATAACACTATTGTTTCTTACCTTTTGTACAACTTTTCAGTTGTTTCAAGAAAGAGGGCATACCCAGTCCCTGCTACTCCATCCCAGCTGATGGCAGACATCATATGATATCAGTTTTTCAATGAGATAGGCAATATAGCATGGTGATGGTAATATATACTGGTGATCTCCAGTAGTTAAACCTGAATGTATTTAAGCTCATCAAAGCAAGTAATTAGAGTTCACTTTATACTCAGAAATAAAAGAGATAATTACCTCCTCAGGATTATTGTATTTTACTTGCCAACATTAACATAAGGGAGAAGAGCCTTAGGTCTTTTCTGTGTCCAAGGTTCATTTGCGCTATTTAGTAAACAAACATAGGTTTAATGCTCTTTGATTATACTCTTTTAAACTAAATGTCTTTCATTTCCCAGTATATTTATTTTTATGCTTTGTTAATTAACTAAAATTAAATTATACTACGCTCTAACCACAAAGACTTTTTGTGGTATCATTAGCACATGCTGAAATTGGTAAGAATTCTATGTGGATAGAATAGCATTTGTTACACAGCCTTCCCCATGTCAATAAGTCACCCTGCCCCTGAAGTAATCTGGGGTTCACCCACAACAAGAGACCAATTAACCATTTCACGATGAATTATATTCAGTCCAAAAAATGTTTCTTTAAGTTATTACTTAGGACTCTTGACATAAATATATGCATTTTAAGTGACACAAAAACATTGTATCTTATTTACAGAAGTGATTAATTTTTTTGTACGTTATATCAATTTATTTCACATAAGAACATCATATTTCAGGCCTATGGTTTCCATTTAGTATCAACAAAAACAATCTGCACAGAAAACCCAAAGGCAACTATAGAGCATTATATGTAAAATGTGCAAATACTCTTTAAAATGCAAGTCATTCTATAGTATTTGCAAGGTAGAACTTTATAGTAATTAGGAATCTAGCCCATTCCAGCTAACTTAATCATCCTTTTGCATATATAGCTAATGCAAATGCACAAGACACAACTTAGTGTTGATGCTAAAATATGTAACATACAAACATACACCTTCAGATTTATTTGGAGATATTAAAATAACATATCATGTTTATATTTTATTATTTAAGGAGACATTAGCTCATTTCTTTTTTTTTTTTTAAAGATTTTATTTATTTATTTATTTGACAAAGGTCACAAGTAGGCAGAGAGGCAGGCAGAGAGAGAGGAAGGGAAGCAGGCTCCCTGCTGAGCAGAGAGCCCGACGTGGGGCTCGATCCCAGGACCCTGGGATCAGGACCCGAGCCGAAGGCAGAGGCTTTAACCCACTGAGCCACCCAGGTGCCCCAAGGAGACATTAGCTCATTTCTGAGGCTTCACAAGCATTACACTTGATAACATATGTGTGGCAAGGACCAACTCTTCTCTGGACCTAAAAGGGAAAAGACAAGTCCCTTGGAAGTATATATTAAAAAATAAATATATATATATGCATATATATATATGTATATATATAAATACACACACACACACAAACACACAAGAAACTTCCCATAATTCAAAGGGAGGCCATTCCTTTTAGCAAAGGTTCCCACTATAGTATTTCATGACAGAATTATTTAAAAAGTATGTATTTATTTGTCATTTCTTTTGGTCAATCTTGCTACAAAAACATACTGAAATAGACAATTTTCTTCTTCAAGGTGAAGACAATGCCAATTTAAGAAGTCTTTTTGAGATTGCACACTGATAGGTATTATTTAATTAAATATAGAAGCTTGTTGCTTTTAAAGAATTTATTGAAATCTACACAAAGAAAAATGTTAGCTTATGAAAAATCAATGAGACTTGGCTAGAACACAATTCAAAGTATTTCAAGCTCAATCACAGTGCTCTTTGCTGTTTTAATGACCATCCCTAAGAATAAAGCTTCTATCATTGAAATTATTTTTTAAAGATTTTATTTATTTATTTGACAGAGATCACAAGTAGGTAGAGAGGCAGGCAGAGAGTGAGAGGGAAGCAGGCTCCCTGCTGAGCAGAGAGCCTGATGCAGGGCTTGATTCTAGGATCCTGGGATCATGACCTGAGCCAAAGGCAGAGGCTTTAACCCACTGAGCCACCCAGGTGCCCCTCATTGAAAATTTTTTAATAGATAAATTTTACATTGATGAGAATTATGCTTAAGAATTATTTTTCAGGGGCACTTGGGTGGCTCAGTGGGTTAAAGCCTCTGCCTTCACTCAGGTCATGATCCCAGAGTCCCAGGATCGACTCCCGAATCATGCTCCCAGCTTCACAGGGAGTCTGTTTCTCCCTCTAACCTCTCCCCTCTCATGTTCTCTCTTACTCGCTCTCTCTCAAATAAATAAATAAATAACATCTTTAAAAAAAGAACTATTTTTCAAAATATAACATGACTTATTTCATTTTGGGAAAAAAATGGAAAAAAAGTGCTCTTTGCAAATACCACAAACCCTAAATACTGGGATCGCAATTAATGTTAATCCTCTTCTTAACTGGGTAACTCCCACTTTTTGCTACTCATAAATCACTCATTTCCTTATTATCCATTATTTTATATTTTTTGTTAACAGGAGCATTTAACTGGTAATGGAGCAAAAGTACATATAAAATTAAAGGAACTCTGGAGTGAAATCTGTACTTCCCTGTGGTAAAAGAGTTTTACTGGAAATAATCTGAATGCCATCCAAGAAAGGCAAAAGTACCCATGAAATAAAAAGCACACATGATAAAAGTCTTCCTCCTTGTTTTTGGTTTAGCCTTCTTGGCCAAAATCTTCCATAAACTTCTTTAATTTCAACAAGTGATATTAATTGTGGGTTTTTGTGTTAGATGGTGACCATAATATATCCGACATGCAAACAACTGGCTCCAAAATTTATCCCCAGGAATGTTGTCCATCCATGTCATTTCAATGGCACCAGGGTCACCAGAACAGGATGTTAGCAGACCAACTATTTCCTTAGTAGATCCCAACTATTTCATTGGGATCAGTTCAGGAAGGTCTGTGCACCTTTTTAAAATGAGTATCCGACTGCACCTTTCTAACAGGCTGCATAAGCACAACACAAACGATGATACTTATGTCCGCCCCCAAGTAACTAGCCGTTTTCTTCCCGAATTCCCGGAAGTCTGTTTATATGAGATTATTCTGAGTGGTCTCCAAGTGCCGTTTAAACATCGCTGCTCAGGCAGGGGCCTCAGGCAAAAGAATATAAATTTGTTTCTCCAATCTTCTTCTAATGGCAGAATCCGGAATACAGAGTATATTTGTAGCTCCCAGAACCAAAATTGCATCTTTGTCTACACCAAGGCCTTGCATTTGAATTAGGAACTCTGTTTTAATTCTACCAGCAGCCTTGCTTTCAAATTTTTCACTTATTGAGCCGCACAGGGAATCAATTTCATCAATGAAGATAATGGAAGGTTTATTCTCTCTAGCAAGTTGGAATAAGTTCTTAAGTAGCTTTTCATTTTCACCTAGCCTCTTAAAGACAAGGTCAGAAGAAGATAATGAAAAAAAAAGTTCAGTTGTTTGCTTTCGTTGCTATAGCTTTGGCTAAGTAGGACTTTCCTGTTCCGGGTGGCCCAAATATCAAAATTCCCCTCCAAGATGTTCTCTTCCCTGTAAAAAGATGAAGGAATTTAATAGGTAATATCAAAGCCTTTTTAAGGGCTTCTTTGGATCCTTCCAGACAAGCAACATTGCTCCATTTCATATTTGGTTTGTTCTATAACAACAACACCTTGAAGTTGATTCTGTAGTATCTTTTTTTCAGGATCATCAGATTCTCCTTCCCCATCACTGTCATTCCCCTTCTCATCAGCTGGACTCACCTGTGTCTCTTTCACTGGCTTCTGTGGATTTTTCTCTTTCTTTTTCAGGTACTCCTTTGGTATTTCTGCTCTATCAAGATATCCTGTACACTTTCTCCTGATACTCTGCTTGGCTTTTCCACCCTGCACTTCATATTTAACTACACGAAGAAAATACTGAACATGTTGGTAGAGTTGAAGAGCTTCCTCATAGTTCTGAACTATGTCTTCCTGGGTTGCCTTGCCAGTAAGATCTATTGCTTTCTGGGGGTTGGGCAAGGTGGAGGTGTTGGCGGAGATCTGAGGCAGCTCTCTGGAGAATGAGGGAAGAGGAAGCCAACAAGGGCAAGGTTGAATGGTGCCCTGTGCTGCCCCAAATGTAAACAAGCTGGTGGCTCTGGGACCCTGAGTGGCGACTTCCCTTCTGGAAATTGTTCCAAAACCACAGGACACTCCAAGAGCCACCAGACTCTTCTCACAAAACTTCTGAAATCCTCAAAATAATTCTTTTTCTAAAAGAAAATCCAGCCAAAGAATATTCAATGGATAACTGACTGCATTAACAGTATTAATGAAGTAACGACAGACGGCATTTTTACACTTCTTTAATATAACCCTCCTTTGTTAATGCAACAGTCCTATTATTTGATGTGATGCTTCAGTTTTTAAAATATAAATTTTCCTAATACTCTTACAGACCGCTAAAATGACTCAATAAGATAATATGTATACACATATTATGATATTGGCATTAATGAGGTTGAGAACAAAAGAACAATTAGAAATACATATTGAATAATAACCTGTTTTTCGATTTTGTATTTCTCAGGATACTTTCCCTGATATAAACTAATCTCTTAGACTTCCTTTTTGAATTCAATGTCTAATCAGGAAAGGAAAAATAGCCTATATTTCAATGATTTTTTTTAAGGGGCCTGTTTACTGTAGGAGAAGCTTTTTTTAATTATTATTATTTTTTTAATTTCTTTTCAGTGTAACAGTATTCATTTTTTTTCACCACACCCAGTGCTCCATGCAATACGTGCCCTCCCCAATACCCACCACCTGGCTCCCCCCAACCTCCCACCCCCTGCCCCTTCAAAACCCTCAGGTTGTTTTTCAGTGTCCAGACAGAGAGAGATCACAAGTATGCAGAGAGGCAGGCAGAGAGAGAGAGAAAGAGAGAGAGAGGAGGAAGCAGGCTCCCTGCTGAGCCAAGAGCCCGATGCGGGACTCAATCCCAGGACCCTGAGATGATGACATGAGCCGAAGGCAGAGGCTCAACCCACTCAGCCACCCAGATGCCCCCTGGGGAAGCTGTCTTTTAAACATCTTGAGTTCAAATGGTATGTTACCAGTCTTACATCACCATAAAATGTGAATTCCCTCTGACCATTTGAATTTCATTTCTAGGATAAATCCAAATTATAAGAACTAACATTTATTCACAATGTATGTCAGGCACTTTTCTAAATTTTTTACATGAATTGTCCTATTTAATTCTCACAACAATCACATGAGGTCAGTATTATTACTTACCCATGCATGAGGAAACCAAGTCACAGAGGGCCTAAGTGACTAGCCCAAACTCACATTTTGGTAAAGTGGTTCAACTCCAGGAATACTGAAAGGCAAACCCACGTACTTCACATTACACTATGTACTATTATATACAAAGCATATAATCAGAGAGGCAAATAACATCGATGGACAGGGTAGAGAGACAGAGCCAGAAGCACAGAGATGTTCGTTCCCGTGTTGTTTACACTAATGCGAAATTGGGAAAATTGCAGACAGTTAAATGCATTACAATAGTTTCATTGAAGGCCTATTATGCAATCAGTAGAAATGATGGTGAAAGATAGATTTGCTGATAAGGTAACATCTCTTTCACATTTCTGCAAGGGAAGTAAAACATTATAAACAGTTTATATATTACCTTATTTTAGTAAGTATATACAAAAATTAAAAAAGCAAACAACAACAAAAAGAGTGAGTCCTTGAAGTTAGCTCAGCAAATGACTAACCAGGACTCTCTTGAGAGCTCTAGGGCTCTTGGTGATAAGATTGTTTACACCGTTATTTTGCTTTCTTGATTTTTATTCTTCTGTAATAATCATGAATTGCCATGGAGGAAAAACTCTAACAAAGCAGTTACCAATTTCTTAAAATAATTAAAATGAAAATATTGCCTTTCAATATTTTCAAGATAGGGTAAAATTCATAATCAGAAGATAATTTCCTGCCTTATACTTTTTGAAGAAAATATAATTAGGCATTCAACAGTGGGTGTTTGAAGAAAAAATAAATTTGAAGAAAAAAAGAAGTAAGAAAATTATACATGTAAAAGGGAGAAATCAATACATTTGAAAATAATATACAAAAATTGCATGTAAGGAACATCAAAAGTAATATTTTATGCTTAAAAAAAACAAATATAAATGTGGTTTTAAAAGGGAAAATACAGCAACAAATATTAGATTTTCAAAGGAAAATATAAACAAGGGGTGTGGAGTATGGTGGTTAACTGTGGTCACAGGTGACAATCAGGTAAGTTTGCATTCAGTTTCAATACATACAAGATATGTGATTTGGTTCTTTCCACAGTTTGGTGACCGTGGTCATTGCTGCTATAAACATTGGGGTACAGATGGCCCTTCTTTTCACTACATCTGTATCTTTGCTGTGGAAAGAATCAAGATGCCCTTCAATGGACAAATGGATAAGGAAGATGTGGTCCATATACACTATGGAGTATTATGCCTCCATCAGAAAGGATGAATACCCAACTTTTGTAGCAACATGGATGGGACTGGAAGAGATTATGCTGAGTGAAATAAGTCAAGCAGAGAGAGTCAAGTATCATACGGTTTCACTTATTTGTGGAGCATAACAAATAACATGGAGGACAAGGGTAGATGGAGAGGAGAAGGGAGTTGAGGGAAACTGGAAGGGGAGGTGAACCATGAGAGACTATGGACTCTGAAAAACAACCTGAGGGTTTTGAAGGGGCTGGGGGTTGGAGGTTGGGGGAACCAGGTGGTGAGTATTAGGGAGGTCACGGATTGCATGGAGCACTGGGTGTGGTGCAAAAACAATGAATACTGTTATACTGAAAATAAATAAAAAATTTTAAAAAAAGATATGTAATTTGGAGTTATTTACTTATTTTAATTTTTTTAAAGCTACATAACAGGGATAATAATAATACCTCTTTAGTCTGTTTTTTTTTTTTTTAGGATAAATTGAGAAAACAAAAATAATGTTATCATCTAAGCTAATAACTTGGAAAAACTTGATGGAATACTTGATTTTTTTGAATTAAAAATGATACAAGAGGCAGAAAAAAACATCAAAAAGCAAATGATGTACTTTTCAAGAAAAGAATCAATTTATCCTCTATCTCCTTGATAAACTCTTCCCTTTTATCTTGCCCACCCAGCGCTCTCTTCTTCCTCTAAATTATAATTTAAGCATCATTTTTAATAAGACCTTTGTGGTCTTTTTTTTTTAAGATTTTATTTATCAGATAGAGATCAGAAGTAGGCAGACAGGCAGGCAGAGAGAGAGAGAGGAAGGGAAGCAGGCTCGCTGCTGAGCAGAGAGCCAGATGTGGGGCTTGATCCCAGGACCCAGAGATCATGACCCGAGCTGAAGCCAGAGGCTTTAACCCACTGAGCCACCCAGGCGCCCCTTAAGCATCATTTTTAAACCAATTTTTCAGTAATTATGGTAAGCATAATAATGCCCCCTCCCAAGACGTCCATATTCTAATTCTCAAAATCTATGAATATTTTAATTCGCACAACAAAAGGGAGTTGAGTTATGATAAAGGTAAAGAATATTGAATTACGGGGGCAGGAGGAGCCAGCGGCCTGGGAGGATCTAGTCTGTTCTGCCTCGAGGCTGTGGCCCCCTTCCACAGGATCATGTTGAGCTAGTACCCAAGCCTGGAATCAGGTGACAACCTTAGGCAAGCATGCGGCATGCCCCCGCCTCTGGACCATGGAATCCCCACAAGGGGAGCAAGCTTTGTGCCTTCTTAAAAATGGGTAAGCAGGATCCAAGCGTCCTGCACACCGAGGAAATGCACTTCCTGCGGGAGTAAGTGGAGAGCGGGGGTGGGGGTGGGGATAAAAATACCACCTGCCATTCTTAAAACTAAATCAGGAAACAATATCAAGGAAGGAAAAAAACAGTAAGAAGGCGGAGGATATCTTAAAGACAGAGGAACCATTAAGTGAGGAAAGTGATCTAGAAGTTGACAATGAAGATGTGATTGAACCATATACTCATGCCCCTCAAGAAATGGGAGATGCAAGTGTAGAGATTACCAAGGAAATTATGGATCAGGCAAGTGATAAAAGAGTGGCTGTCATTGACACCCTAAATGATGGTGACTGCAGAAAGCCATTCACTGTTCACAGATGCCATCAAACTGAATCCTCATTTGGCCATTCCCCATTACAAGAGAGCCAGTGTCTTCATTCCAATTACAGAGTTATTAAAATACATCATGATTCAGCTCAGCCTTATAAGTGGAGGGAAAGCACATAGACTTCTGGGTCATTGGCAAGAAGCAGCACATGATCTTGTCTTTGCTTGTAAACTGGATTATGACAAAGATGCTAGTGCAATGCTAAAAGAAGTTCAGCCAAGGGCCCAGAAAACAGCTGAACATCAGAGAACGTATGAATGAAAACAAGAAGAGTGAGAGATCAAAGAAAGAACAGAAAGGGTTAAGAAGGCTCGGGAAGAACATGAGAGAGCCTAGAGCGAGGAAGAAGCCAGAAGACAATCAGGAGCTCAGTATGGCTCTTTTCCTGGTGGCTTTCCTGGCAGAATGTCTGGCAGTTTTCCTGGAGGAATGCCTGGAATGGCAGGGGGTGATGCCTGGAATGGCAGGAATGCCTGGGCTCCATGAAATTCTTAGTAATCCAGAGGTTCTTGCAGCCATGCAGGGTAGAGAAGTTATGTTGGCCTTCCAGAATGTGGCTCAGAACCCAGTGAATATGTCAAAATATTAGAGCAACCCAAAAGCTATGAATCTTATCAGTAAATTGTCAGCCAGATTTGGAGGTCAAGCATAATGCCCCTCTGACAAATAAAGCCTTGCTGAAGGAAAAGCAACGTCAATCACTGCCGCAAGGCACAAACAAGTCAGCTGCAAGAGAAAGAGAGCAGGGGACAACAGTAGAAAAGACTGCTGCCCGGAGCAACTCCTCAGTCTCGCTTTTATTAGCTAGAAACAATGACCAACAGAAGAGCTGATGAAGGTCAAACATTAGTCATATGTCTTGTGGACAAACAAGAAGGAGGGCTAAATTTATAGTTAAACAAGCACATTCAAAGGACTCATCTAACT
>JAHRIG010000013.1:115293109-115362153 GCA_020311275.1 Eira barbara
TCACCAGGTTTACACATTTCACAGCACTCATCATAGCACATACCCTCTCCCATGTCCATTTCCCCACCACCCTCTCCCGTCCCCCCTCCCCCCAGCAACCCTCAGTCTGTTTTTTGAGATTGAGTCTTTTATGGTTTCTCTCTGTCCCAATCCCGTCTTTTCATTTTTTCTTTTCCTACCTCCCTCCAACACCCCCGCATTGCATCTCCACTTCCTCATATCAAAGAGATCATATGATAGTTGTCTTTCTCTGATTGACTTATTTCACTAAGCATGATACCTTCTAGTTCCATCCACGTCGTCGTGAATGGCAAGATTTCATGTCTTTTGATGGCTGCATAGTATTCCAATGTGTATATATACCACCTCTTCTTTATCCATTCATCTGTTGATGGACATCTAGGTTCTTTCCACAGTTTGGCTATTGTGGACATTGCTGCTATAAACATTCGGGTGCACGTGCCCCTTCGGAGCACCACGTTTGTATCTTTAGGATATATACCCAGGAGTGCAATTGCTGGGTCATAGGGTAGCTCTATTTTCAGTTTTTTGAGGAACCTCCACACTGTTTTCCAGAGTGGTTGCACCAGCTTGCATTCCCACCAGCAGTGTAGGAGGGTTCCCCTCTCTCCGCATCCTCGCCAGCATCTGTCATTTCTTGACTTGTTCATTTTAGCCATTCTGACTGGTGTGAGGTGGTATCTCATTGTGGTTTTGATTTGTATTTCCCTGATGCCGAGTGACGCGGAGCATTTTTTCATGTGTCTATTGGCCATCTGGATGTCTTCTTTGCAGAAATGTCTGTTCATGTCCTCTGCCCATTTCTTGACTGGATTATTTGTTCTTTGGGTATTGAGTTTGATAAGCTCTTTATAGATTTTGGATACTAGCCCTTTATCTGATATGTTGTTTGCAAATATCTTCTCCCATTCTGTCAGTTGTCTTTCGGTTTTGTTCACTGTTTCCCTTGCTGTGCAAAAGCTTTTGATCTTGATGAAATCCCAATAGTTCATTTTTGCCCTTGCTTCTGTTGCCTTTGGCGATGTTCCTAGGAAGAAGTTGCTGCGGTTGAGGTCAAAGAGGTTGCTGCCTGCGTTCTCCTCAAGGATTTTGATGGATTCCTTTCTCACACTGAGGTCCTTCATCCATTTGAGTCTATTTTCGTGTGTGGTGTAAGGAAATAGTCCAATTTCATTTTTCTGCATGTGGCTGTCCAATTTTCCCAGCACCATTTGTTGAAGAGGCTGTCTTTTTTCCATTGGCATTCTTTCCTGCTTTGTCGAAGATTAGTTGACCATAGAGTTGAGGGTCTATTTCTGGGCTCTCTATTCTGTTCCATTGATCTATATGTCTGTTTTTGTGCCAGTACCATACTGTCTTGATGATGACAGCTTTGTAATAGAGCTTGAAGTCTGGAATTGTGATGCCACCGACTTTGGCTTTCTTTTTCAATATTCCTTTGGCTATTCGAGGTCTTTTCTGGTTCCACATAAATTTTAGGATTATTTGTTCTATTTCTTTAAAAAAAATGGATGGGATTTTGTTAGGGATTGCATTAAATGTGTAGATTGCTTTAGGTAGAATAGACATTTTCACAATATTTGTTCTTCCAATCCAGGAGCATGGAATATTTTTCCATTTCTTTGTGTCTTCCTCAATTTCTTTCATGAGTACTTTATAGTTTTCTGAGTATAGATTCTTTGCCTCTTTAGTTAGATTTATTCCTAGGTATCTTATGGTTTTGGGTGCGATTGTAAATGGGACTGACTCCTCAATTTCTCTTTCTTCTGTCTTGTTGTTGGTGTAAAGAAATGTGAATGATTTCTGTGCATTGACTTTATATCCTGACACTTTACTGAATTCCTGTATAAGTTCTAGCAATTTGGGGTGGAGCCTTTTGGGTTTTCCACATATAGTATCATATCATCTGCAAAGAGTGATAGTTTGACTTCTTCTTTGCCAATTTGGATGCCTTTAATTTCTTTTTGTTGTCTGATTGCTGAGGCTAGGACTTCTAGTACTATGTTGAACAGCAGTGGCGAGAACGGACATCCCTGCCGTGTTCCTGACCTTAGCGGAAAAGCTTTCAGTTTTTCTCCATTGAGAATGATATTTGCGGTGGGTTTTTCATAGATGGCTTTGATAATATTGAGGTATGTGCCTTCTATCCCTACACTTTGAAGAGTTTTAATCAGGAAGGGATGCTGCACTTTGTCAAATGCTTTTTCAGCATCTATTGAGAGTATCATATGGTTCTTATTCTTTCTTTTATTAATGTATTGTATCACGTTGATGGATTTGCGGATGTTGAACCAACCTTGCAGCCCTGGGATAAATCCCACTTGGTCGTGGTGAATAATCCTTTTAATGCACTGTTGGATCCTATTGGCCAGTATTTTGGTGAGAATTTTTGCATCTGTGTTCATCAAGGATATTGGTCTGTAATTCTCTTTTTTGGTGGGATCCTTGTCTGGTTTTGGGATCAAGGTGTTGCTGGCCTCATAGAATGAGTTTGGAAGTTTTCCTTCCATTTCTATTTTTTGGAATGGTTTCAGGAGAATAGGAATTAATTCTTCCTTAAATGTTTGGTAGAATTCCCCTGGCAAGCCGTCTGGTCCTGGACTTTTGTTTGTTTGGAGATTTTTGATGACTGTTTCAATCTCCTTACTGGTTATGGGTCTGTTCAGGTTATCTATTTCTTCCTGGTTCAGTTGTGGTAGTTTATATGTCTCTAGAAATGTATCCATTTCTTCCAGATTGTCAAATTTGTTGGCGTAGAGTTGCTCATAGTATGTTCTTATAATTGTTTGTATTTCTTGGGTATTGGTTGTGATCTCTCCTCTTTCATTCATGATTTTATTTATTTGTGTCCTTTCTCTTTTCTTTTTGATCAGTCTGGCCACGGGTTTGTCAATCTTATTAATTCCTTCAAAGAACCAGCTCCTAGTTTTGTTGATTTGTTCTATTGTTTTTTTAGTTTCTATTTCATTGATTTCTGCTCTGATCTTTATGATTTCTCTTCTCCTGCTGGGTTTAGGCTTTCTTTGTTGTTTTTTCTCCAGCTCCTTTAGGTGTAGCGTTAGGTTGTGTATTTGAGACCTTTCTTGTTTCTTGAGAAAGGCTTGCACCGCTATGTATTTTCCTCTCAGGACTGCCTTTGTTGTGTCCCACAGATTTTGAACCGTTGTGTTTTCATTATCATTTGTTTCCACGATTTTTTTCAATTCTTCTTTAATTTCGTGATTGACCCATTCATTTTTTAGAAGGATGCTGTTTAGTCTCCATGTATTTGCGTTCTTTCCAAATTTCCTCTTGTGATTGAGTTCTAGCTTCAGAGCATTGTGGTCTGAAAATATGCAGGGAATGATCTCAATCTTTTGGTACCGATTGAGACCTGATTTATGACCCAGGATATGGTCTATTCTGGAGAATGTTCCATGTGCACTAGAGAAGAATGTATATTCTGTTGCTTTGGGATAGAATGTTCTGAATAGATCTGTGATGTCCATCTGGTCCAGTGTGTCATTTAAGGCCTTTATTTCCTTGTTGATCTTTTGCTTAGATGATCTGTCCATTTCAGTGAGGGGAGAGTTAAAGTCCCCTGCTATTATTGTATTACTGTCGATGTATTTCTTTGATTTTGTTATTAATGGGTTTATATAGTTCGCTGCTCCCATGTTAGGGGCATAGATATTTAAGATTGTTAGGTCTTCTTGTTGAACAGATCCTTTGAGTATGATATAGTGTCCTTCCTCATCTCTTATTATAATCTTTGGCTTAAAATCTAATTGATCTGATCTAAGGATTGCCACCCCAGCTTTCTTCTGCTGTCCATTAGCATGGTATAATGTTTTCCACCCCCTCACTTTAAATCTGGAGGTGTCTTCGGGTCTAAAATGAGTTTCTTGTAGGCAGCATATTGATGGGTTTTGGTTTTTTATCCATTCTGATACCCTGTGTCTTTTGATTGGGGCATTTAGCCCATTAACGTTCAGGGTAACCATTGAGAGATATGAATTTGGTGCCATCGTATTGCCTGTAAGGTAGCTGTTACTGTATATTGTCTCTGTTTCTTTCTGATCTACTACTTTTAGGGTCTCTCTTTGCTTAGAGGACCCCTTTCAATATTTCCTGTAGAGCTGGTTTGGTGTTTGCAAATTCTTTCAGCTTGTGTTTGTCCTGGAAGCTCTTTATTTCTCCTTCTATTTTCAATGATAGCCTAGCCAGATATAGTATTCTTGGCTGCATGTTTTTCTTGTTTCGTGCTCTGAATATATCATGCCAGTTCTTTCTGGCCTGCCAGGTCTCTGTGGATAGGTCCACTGCCAATCTAATGTTTTTACCCTTGTATGTTACAGACTTCTTTTCCTGGGCTGCTTTCAGGATTTTCTCTTTGTTGCTAAGACTTGTAAATTTTACTATCAGGTGACGAGGTGTGGACCTATTTTTATTGATTTTGAGGGACGTTCTTAGCATCTCCTGGATTTTGATGTTTGTTCCCTTTGCCACATGAGAGAAATTCTCTCCAATAATTTTCTCCAATATACCTTCTGCTGCCCTCTCTCTTTCTTCTTCTTCTGGAATCCCAATTATTCTAATGTTGTGTCATATTATGGTGTCACTTATCTCTCAAATTCTCTCCTCATGGTCCAGTATTTGTTTGTCTCTCTTTTGCTCAGCTTCTTTATTCTCTGTCATTTGGTCTTCTATGTCACTAATTCTTTCTTCTGCCTCATTTATCCTAGCAGTGAGAGCTTCCATTTTTGATTGCACCTCATTAATAGGTTTTTTTATTTCAACTTGGTTAGATGTTAGTTCTTTTATTTCTCCAGAAAGGGCTTTTATCTCTCTGGAGAGGGTTTCTCTAATATCTTCTATGCCTTTTTCGAGCCCGGCTAGAACCTTGAGAATTGTCATTCTGAACTCTAGATCTGTCATATTACCAATGTCTGTATTGATTAGGTCTCCAGCCTTCGGTACTGCCTCCTGTTCTTTTTTTTTGAGGTGAGTTTTTCCGCCTTGTCATTTTGTCCAGATAGGATTTGCTTTCTCCTGCTGTGGAATTCCGCTGTTCTTGGTGAGCAAAGTTGGTCTTGACTGGGTTTCTTGTTGATCTTCTGGGGGAGGGGCCTGTTGTGATTCTCAAGTGTCTTTGCCGCAGGCGGAATTGCCCCGCCCTTGCCAGGGGCCGGGCTAAGGAATCTACTCGGGTTCACTTTTGGGAGCTTTTGTTCCCTGAGCGCTTTCCGTAGAGTTCCGGAGGATGAGAATGAAGATGGCGGCCTCCCATTCTCCGGCCCAGAGGAGCTGAGAGCTTGGGGTTCCGCTCCTCAATGCGCCCTCAGAGAAAAGCGCCCAACCACCCCGCCTCCCTGGCCTGCGGTCGCGCCTTGAGGAAAGCAGTCAATTGCTGGCACTTGGAGAAAAGCACCCGGTCGCTTCCGTCTCCATGGCCTCTGGCTGCGCTCCAAGCCCACCCAGCCTGCGACCGGCACAAGGTAACCCCGGGCTGAGAGCTAACTCCTCGGCTTTGTCACTGTAGTCGGCTTCCCCGCTCTAATACCTGCGAGCTCTGCAGCCCTCAGACACCCCCGGTCCTTCTGTGACCCCGTGGGACCCGGGTTTACGCTGACCGTGCCTGGGTTTCCCCCCGGTTTAGCCTCTGGAGCGATATCTCCCAGTGGAGCAGACTTTTAAAAGTCCCGATGTTGTGCTCCATTGCTCCACCGCTTGCTGGAAGCCGGCCCCTCCCCCCGGGGTCTATCTTCCCGTTGCTTTGGATTCACTTTTCCACAGGTCCTACCTTTCAGAAACTTATCGATTTTCTGTTTCTAGACTTGTTGCTCTTCTTCTCTTTGATTTCCCGTTGGATTTGTAGGTGTTCACAATGGTTTGATAATCTATCGAGCTGATCTCCTGCTGCCCACTGTCGTCTCAGCCTGCTACTTCTCCGCCATCTTGACTCCTCCAAAATTGAAACACTTTTTAAACCTGAAAAATATATTGTGGAGGGCACGTATTACATGGAGCACTGGGTGTGGTGCATAAACAATGAATTCTGGAACACTGAAAAGAAATTAAAAAAAAACTAAAAATTAAAAAAATATAAATATTAAAAGGTTGTGTTAGCCTTTACATATTCCTTTACTAATAATTTCAGCTTTTTTCCTTTGGATTAATTGGACAAGGAGGATACTTCAGTGTGGAAGATTTATTGCTCAGTTTGAGTGAAATAAAGGTTTATTAGTGGGAGGGAAATGCAATATTTATATAGATGAAGTTTGAGTTGGAGATCTTGTTTCTGAGGCATTTTGTATTGTCTTTTTAAATATTTTTTTAAAACACAATATATTTTGATAAAATCATTGGGACCACCAATATTATAGTGGGACCTGAATGAGGACCTGAAGTTCTTGGCAAGGCAGCAGCAACATTATTCCTTTTATATAGTGTGCACCCTTGTGCAGATACATTTAAATCTTACACTGGTGAAGTGATGATTTTTATAATGCTGCAGTAGAATTGGATTACTTAACTGTGTTCTATAGAAAATAAATGTTTTGCATTATTTCCACACACATAAGACACACAAAAGAATATTGAACTATGTTACCTTAGATTATCGAGATGAGACCAATATAAGCAAATAAGTCCTTAAAGTGGAGAACTTTCTCTTCTGATGTCAGATGGCAATGCAATGATAGAAGTAGGGTAAGAAGGGAATCTGATGTTGCTGACTTTGAAGATCGAGTAAGGAGTCCCAAGGGGATGAATGTGGACAGATTCTGGAAACTGGTAAAGCCAAAGAAATAGATTCTCTGCTTAGAGCTTCCAGAAAGGACTAAATCCTGAGAGGCATCTTTATTTTAGCCTGATGAGACTTAGAAGCTACAGAACTGCAAGATAATAAATTTGCGTTGTTTTAACCCACTGTTGCTGATAATTTGTCAGATCAGCAATAAAAAACTAATACACTTATATCGTGATGTCCAATTAAAAAACATGCACAGAGGGGACCTGGGTGGCTCAGTGGGTTAAAGCCTCTGCCTTCAGCTCAGGTCATGATCCCAGGGTCCTGGGATCGAGCCCCACATTGGACTCTCTGTTCAGCAGGGAGTCTGCTTCCTCCTCTCTCTCTCTCTCTCTCTCTCTGCCTGCCTCTCTGCCTATTTGTGATCCCTGCCTGTCAAATAAATAAATAAAATCTTTAAAAAAAAAAAGCATATGAAGAGTCTTGCCTTCTTGCTAATACAGGCTTTCTGAGATCAGACAGATCTTTCAATATTTCTGTCTATAACCTGTAGCATCCAGCCTGTTTTTTGAGTACAGATGAAAGTGTTCAGTATTTATTTGATTTGATGCTCCCCTTATAGTATCATACTCTACCCTCCATCCCCCTCCTTTCTATCCAATGAATCTCTAGTAGTCCATGGGAAAAGTCATGCAGGTTCATATTGGATAAAGGTAGTTAGGCTTTTAGTTATGGAATTTGGGACTGGCCTATGCATCTGAAGGACAGAGTCCCAGAATCCTTCTATAAATAGCTTCCTCTCAGACTCTGCCCCCTGAAACATTAATATCATAATCATCTTTTATTCTAAACACAAGCATTTCCATAAGGCATGATTGCTCTAGCTGTTTGCTTTCATTGCCACATAGATACTTATGTACCACAAAGACAATACACATGACAAATAGACTCTTATCATTTTCTTGAGACAGAAATGCACTGCTGATGTCAGTCATTATCAGATGCCACATTGGCTGTGCTCAAAAGATACAATGTTTATAGCAAAACAACCTATATACATTTAGAAAGAGAAACATTAGTGACTAATAGAAAGAGAAAGTAGTCCTAGAGCTTTATGGGGTATTTATATAAATTTCAAAAATGTTCAAAGTAATTTGTACATTAACCTTCCACACATTTGAAAAAATTACTATTATAAAATGTTTTACAGTTATTTTCAAAATTTTTAAAGTTATTTCTTTTAAATAACAAATCAATTTGAAGTTAGCTATAATATTCTCTATTATTGAACTTGGAAAATACTTTTGAAATAATTTTGTCCAAACTTTTAGCTAAAGCAAAAATCCATTCTTTAATATCTTTACTTTTCGGTTTAAGTTACTATTTGTCTATTTGTTTAGTTTTGTAAAATTCCAAAAACCTGGGAATATAAATGGTCCTTAGTAATTCAAACTGCAAAGAGAGGAAGTAGGAGGTTCACAGAGAAGGCATCGCTCTTTTCATTTTCAAGATATTTTATTAGGAAATACTGAGAAGGAAGAGCACAGCAACTAGATAAGGACAAAGTTTTAAAGAGGTTTTGTTGACACCATGAATCATCTGAGACTATTTATAGCAGTTAGAAGTGTTTGAGGTTCATTTCTGTTACTTATTTGTAGTGTGACATAGAAAAGTTACTTATTCATTACTTATTCTCCCTTATCTGTGAAGTTAGAAAAAAATTTTCATAATGTGAAACACTCATCTAAACATGAGTGTTCTCTGCAAGATCTTTTGTCAGGTGTCAAATTAGAATACAAGAGTTTCTCTTCTTCAGATTACATTGGTTTATAGTCAGTATTAAATTTATTTCTGAGTGACAAAAAATATTTCATAGGAGGAGACAAGATGACGGAGAAGTAGGAGGGACTGTTTTAACTGGTCCCCTAAAGTGAGCTGAATATCTACCTAAGAACTCTGATTACCAATGAAATCAGCCTGAGATTGAAATTATACACTTCTGGAACTCTACAGGGGCAGAAGACACCAGCAAAGTGGGAACATTGGACTGATATCAGAAGATAAACAAAAGGGGCAGGGAGCCACCAGAAGCAACCAATTGGAATGTAATACTCCAATATGAGAGTGCCCTGTGACTGGGGACCAGCATTAACTTGGAGTCTGGTTGAAAGCACTCAAAGAGACAAAAGGTCTTAGGGGGAAATTGGTGGAATCCAGCGGTTAGGGACAGGGGCATAAGCCCAAGGACCCAGGATGGCCGCCCCTGGGGCTGAGCCAGAGAGAGTGAAGCAAAGAAGCCAGGTCTTGGTCCCTGAGCCACAGGCGTGCATGAGAGCATCTGAGTGGCAGCGTGCATGAGAGAGTCTGGTGTGGACGCCAGCCAGCACTTTCTAGAACCACAGCCTTTTGCACTCTGCACGCACGCTGCATGACCATGTCTGAGTTGCGCTCCACCCCCTCCCCTGAGAGAGGTCCATGCAGGCATTAGCTGGTGCTCTCTAGGAGCGTGAGATTCTGAACACTCCCAGCCTGGGCCAGCATGAAAATCTCAGTGTGCTATCTCTGGTTGGGACCTGTCTGGTGGTCTGGACCTGCCCAGACAGCCATGGCTGAGGTAGCCTCTGAAAACCAGCTCTGGACTAGTATTTCTCGTGGTTTTGGGTACAAGTGGGAGTTCCTGTGACCCCTGAGACTGTGACTGGGGACAGGCTCTGCCAGCGGCGAGAGGTGGAATTTATGTGCTCTGGAGCACCCAGAGGGGAATAGACTGAGGCTTCTCTTTGAGAGGGAGGTCTGGGTGCAGTTTGCTTCCCTCTAAACCTCCAAAGAACCTCCAAAAGCTGCCAGAGGGAGAGAAAAACAAAACAAAACCAAAACCAAAACAAAAACATCTTCAGAGAACAAAAGCCTGAAAAACCTGTTTCCTCAGAGCCCAGCCCCTTGAGAGGGGGCAGGAGGACTCAGCTCTAGCAAGACTGCCTGAAAAACCATGCAGCAGGGCCTTCCCCCAGAAAGCCATCTCCCGCCAAAAAGGACAACCACCACTACTTCATTGATACAACTTTTATTTTTAATTTGTTCCCACTATTCTTGTTCTTTTTAATTTTTTAAATAAATTTTTAACCTATTTACATCACAATGAGATGTTCAGTACAACAAATTCCATAATAACCTTTTAACTTGAACTTTTTTGATACATATACCTGTGTTTTCCTTTTGCTTTTCTATTTTATTTTATTTTATTTTTAATATTCATATAGAGATAAGCTTCAAGGTAACCCCCTTTCCCCCAAAAATGCTACCCCTATATATAAACCAGTTTTAATCTCCCTTTATCTCAGGAAAGTTGAGCCCTTTAACAAAGATATCAAGATACATTCAGGAAGAATCAAAATAAACTTCCTTGCCCACACTGAGAATTTATAACCACCCTCCCACCTTTTTCTTCCGTCAGTGTTTCTGTGTATTTGTATTTGTTGTGGTAGTATATAAATCTTATACTTGGGGTTCATTTTGGCTGGGTTCTTCTTCTTTTTTTTTTTTTTTTTCTTGTCATTTACTTCTGCCAGTTTTTTTGTTTCTCTGTTTTTGTTTGTATACTTTATAAATCTTACCTTTGGGGCCCATTCAGGCTAGGTCTTCTTTCTCTTTTCTTTTCTTTTTTTTTTTTTCCCCTGTCTCTCTCTTTTTCTCTTTTTTTCTTTTTTCTTTCTTTTTGGTGGGGACTCCTGATGGCTCAGAAGCATTCCAGAGTCACCTTGCCTGCACCATTGTTGATACGTTCAGCTACACATCCCTTCAGCCATCTCTCATAAAAATGGCTAAGAGGAGGAATGCCCAATAGAGGAAATATTCAGACTGTGCCCTCTCTATCAGAGCTATTGGATATGGACATAAACAGTATGTCAAAAAGGGAATTCAGGCTAACAATGATCCAGGCAATGGTTAGGTTGGAGAAAGCCTTTAATGACAAAATGGAACTGACTAGAGCAGAAGTGAAAGCCACCAGGAAAGATGTTAACAATGCTCTCAATGAGTTCCAACCTAATCTAAATTCTCTAACAGCTAGGGTAACTGAAGCAGAAGATAGAGTTAGTGATCTAGAGGACAAACTGATAGAGAAAAAGGTTCAGGAGGAAGCCTGGAACAAACAGCTTAGCAACCATGAAAACAGAATTAGGGAAATAAATGATGCATGAAATGTTCCATCCTCAGAATTATTGGAATCCTTGAAGGGGAGGAGAAAGAAAGAAGACTAGAGGATATAGTTGAACAAAAATTCCATGAAAATTTTCCCAATCTGGTGAGTGGAACCAGTGTTCATGTCCTAGTGGCAGAAGGGTCTCCCCCCAAGATCATAGAATCTAGAAAGACCCGAAGACACCTGATTGTGAAAATGACGAATCACAATTTTAGACAGGAGCTCTTGAAAGAAGCTAGGGGGAAGAAATTCCTTATGTACAGAGGAAAGCCCATCAGAATAAAGTCAGACCTGTCCACAGAAACCTGGAAAGCCACAAAAGGGCTGGCAAGATGTATTCAGGGCACTAAATGAGAAGAACATGCAGCCAAGAATACTTTATCCAGCAAGCCTGACATTCAAAATGGATGGCAAGATAATGAGCTTCCAAGACCGGCAAGGTTTAAAAGAGTATGTGACCGCCAATGTGGCACTACAAGAAATATTAAGAGGGGGTTCCATAAAAGAGGGGAAAAAAACAAGAATACCACTGAACAGAAATATATGGAGACAATCCATAGAAACAAAGACTTCACATGCAACACGATGTCATAAAAACGTATCTCTCAATAATCACTCTCAATGTGAATGACCTAAATGCACCCATAAAATGGCACAGGGATGAAGATTGGATAAAATGACAGGACCTGTCCATATGTTGTCTACAAGAACCCATTTTAAACCTGAGGATACATCCATACCGAAAGTGAAGGGATGGAGAAGCATCTTTCATGCCAATGGGCCTCAAAAGAAGGCTGGGGTAGCAATTCTCATATCAGATAAATTAGGTTTTAAAGACTGTAGTCAGAAATACAGAAGGACGCTACATCATTCTAAAAGGGTCTATCCACCAGGAAGATATAACAATTGTAAATATTTATGCCCTCAATATGGGAGCAGCCAATTACATAAGAAAACTGTTAAGATAAAGAGTCATACTGATATGAATACATTAAGAGTCAGAGATCTTAACATGCCACTCTTGGTAATAGACAGTTTATCCAAGCAGAAAATCAATGAAGAAACAAGAGCATTGAATGCCACATTGGACCAGATGGACCTCATAGATATATACAGAACATTCCACCCTAAAACAACAGAATAGAGGCACCTGGGTGTCTCAGTGGGTTAAAGACTCTGCCTTTGGCTCAGGTCATGGTCCCAGGGTCCTGGGATTGAGCTCCACATTGGGCTTTCTGCTCAGTGGGGAGCCTGCATCCTCCTCTCTCTCTGCCTGCTTCTTTGCCTACTTGTCATCTCTGTCAAATAAGTAAATAAATGAATTCTTTTAAAAAAATAAAACAACAGGGAGCCTTGGTGGCTCAGTGGGTTAAAGCCTCTGCTTTCAGCTCAGGTCATGATCCCAGGGTCCTGGGATCAAGTCCCGCATCGGGCTCTCTGCTGAGCAGGGAGCCTGCTTCCTCCTCTCTCTCTGCCTGCCTGCCTACTTGTGATCTCTGTCTGTCAAATAAATAAATAAAATCTTTTTAAAAAATAAATAAAACAACAGAATACTCATTCTTCTTGAGTGCACATTGAACATTCTCCAGAATAGACCACATACTGGTTCACAAATCAGGGCTAAACCGACACCAAAAGATTGAGATTATTCCCTGGATGTTCTCATATCACAATGCTTTGAAAGGCAGCTCAACCATAAGAAAAAGTTTGGAAGGAATTCAAACACCCTGAAGCTAAAGACGACTTTGCTTAAGAATGCTTGTATCAACCAGGAAATCAAAGAAAAACTTAAATGATTCATGGAAACCAATGAGAATGAAAACACTTTAGTCCAAAACCTATGGGATACAGCAAAGGCAGTCCTAAGGGTGAAATACACAGCCATCCAAGCCTCCCTAAAGAAAATTGAAAAATCCAGAATACACCAGCTCTCTTTACACCTTAAAGAAATGGAGAATCAACAACAAATTAAGCCAACTCCACATGCAAGAAGGGATGTAATCAAGATTAGAGCAGAGATCAATGAAATAGAAACTAGAGATACAGTACAACGCATCAATGAAAATAGAAGCTGGTTTTTTGATGAACCGTTGGCCACACTAAGCCAAAAGAAAATAGAGAAGACCCAAAATTAATAGAATTATGAATGAAAGGGGAGAGATCACAACTAACACCAAGGAAATAGAAACAATCATCAGAAATTATTATCGACAGTTATATGCCAATCAGTTAAGCAACCTAGACGATATGGATGCATTCCTGGAAAACTATGAACTACCAAAACTGAGTCAGGAAGAAATTGACAACCTGAATAGCCCAATATCTAGTAACGAGATTGAAGCAGAGATCAAAAACCTCCCAAAACACAAGAGCCAGGACCTGACGGATTCCCTTGGGAATTCTACCGAACGTTCAAAAATGGAATAATACCTATTATCCTGAAGATGTTTCAAGAAATTGAAGTAGAAGGAAAACTTCCAGACTCTTTTTATGAAGCCAGCATTACTCTGATCCCCAAACCAGGCAAAGACCCCACCAAAAAAGAGAATTTCAGACCAATATCCCTGAACAATATGTATGCTAAGATTCTCAACAAGATCCTAGCTAATAGGATCCAACAGTACATTAAAAAGATTATCCATCATGACCAGGTGGGATTTATCCCTGGGATGCAAGGGTGGTTCAACATTTGCAAATCAATCAATGTGATAGGACAGATAAATAAGAGAAGAAAGAAGAACCATATGGCCCTCTCAACTGGTGCAGAAAAAGCATTTGACAAAATCCAGGATTCGTTCTTGATTAAAAGGCTTCAAAGCATAGGGATAGAGGGAACATTCCTGAACTTCATAAAATCTATCTATGAAAGACCCACAGCAAATATCATCCTTAATGGGAAAAAGCTCACAGCCTTCTCGCTGAGATCAGGAATACGACAAGGATGCCCACTCTCACCACTGTTGTTCAACATAGTATTAGAAGTCCTAGCAACAGCAATCAGACAACAAAGAGAAATAAAAGGCATCCAAATTGGCAAGGAAGAAGTCAAACTCTCTCTTCACAGATGACATGATAATTTATATGGAAAACCCAAAAGACTCCACCCCCAAACTACTAGGACTCATTCAGCAATTCAGTAATGTGGCAGGATACAAAATCAATGTACAGAAATCAGTTGCTTTCTTATACACTAACAATGAAAATACAGAAAGGGAAATCAGAGAATCAATTCCATTTACTCTAGCACCAAGAATCACAAGATACCTGGGCATAAACCTAACCAAAGAGGTAAAGGATCTCTACTCGAGGAACTATAGAACATTCATGAAAGAAATTGAAGGAGACAAAAAAAGATGGAAGACCATTCCACGCTCATGGATTGGAAGAATAAACATTGTTAAAATGTCTATACTGCCTAGAGCAATTTATATTTTCAATGCTACTCTGATAAAAATTCCACTGGCTTGTTTCAAAGAGCTGGACCAAACAATCTTAAAATTTGTATGGAATCAGAAGAGACCCCAAATTGCTAAGGAAATGTTGAAAACGAAAAACTGGGGGCATCACGTTGCCTGATATCAAGCTTTACTACAAAGCTGTGATCACCAAGACAGAATGGTACTGGCATAAAAACAAAAACACAGACCAGTGGAACAGAGTAGAGGGCCCACATATGGACCCTCAACTCTATGGTCAATTAATCTTTGACAAAGCTGGAAAAAATATACAGTGGAAAAAAGACAGTCTCTTCAATAAATGGTGCTGGGAAAATTGGACAACTATGTGTAGAAGTATGGATCTCGACCATTCTCTTACACCATACACAATGATAAACTCGAAATGGATAAAAGACCTCAACGTGAGGCAGGAATCCATCAGAATCCTAGAGAACAGAGGCAGTAACCTCTTTGACATCGGCCACAGCTACTTCTTTCCAGATATGTCTCCAAAGGCAAAGGAAACAAAAGTGAAAATGAACTTTTGGGACTTCATCAAGATCAAAAGCTTCTGCCCAGCAAAGGAAACAGCCAACAAAAGAGGCAACCTACGGAATGGGAGAAGATATTCACAAATAACAGTACAGACAAAAGGCTGATATCCAGGATCTATAAAGAACTCCTCAAACTCAACACACACAAAATAGATACTCATGTCAAAAAATGGGCACAGGACATGAACAGACACTTCTCCAATGAAGACATACAAATAGCTATCAGGCACATGAGAAAATGTTCATCATCACTAGCCATCAGGGAGATTCAAATCAAAACCACATTGAGATACCACCTTACACAAATTAGAATGGCCAAAATTAATAAGACAGTAAACACAAGTGTTGGAGAGGATCGGGAGAAAGGGGAACCCTCTTACACTGTTGGTGGGAATGCAAGTTAGTACAGCCACTTTGGAGAACAGTGTGGAGATTCCTCAAGAAATTAAAAATAGAGCTTCCCCATGACCCTGCAACTGCATTACTGGGTATTTACCCCAAAGATAGAGATGTAGTGAAAAGAAAGGCCATCTGTACCCCAATGTTCATAGCAGCAATGGCCACAGCCACCAAACTGTGGAAAGAACCAAGATGCCCTTCAACGGATGAAGGGATGAGGAAGATGTGGTCCATAGATACCATAGAGTATTATGCCTCCATCAGAAAGGACGAATACCCAACATTTGTAGCAACATGGATGGGACTGGAAGAGATTATGCTGAGTGAAATAAGTCAAGCAGAGAGAGTCAATTATCATATGGTTTCACTTATTTGTGGAGCATAAGGAATAACACAGAGGACACGGGGAGATGGAGAGGAGAAGGGAGTTGGGGGAAATTGGAGGAGAGACGAACCATGAGGAAGTGTGGACTCTGAGGAACTAAATGAGGGTTTTGTAGGGGAGGGGAGTTGGGAGGATGGGTGAACCTGGTGGTGGGTATTATGGAGGGCACTATTGCATGGAGCACTTGGTGTGATGCATAAACAATGAATTCTGGAACACTGAAAAGAAATTTAAAAAAATGAATAACAATTAAAAAAATGAAGATGGAGAGGATAGACTTCTTTTTCTCCAAATTTTGATTAAAAGAGTAAGAATTAACTTGACTTTTTTAGTAGAAATGTGAATAATATATAGACTTAAATTTCTTTCTGCAAAGTTCACAGGCAGTGTGTATTCAAATGCTAGCATCTTGATGTTGCATCTTGGAATAGCTTAATGACATATAATCAATCTCTCTGCAGTCTAATAAATTATGTTATGTGGCTGGGCGTAATACTATTGGTTAAGAAAGAGAAGAGAGAGTGACTCATGTTTTGGGGACTCAGTGGCCTCAGACTGAATTTAATTCATACATGATTTTGATCTATTTTAGAAACTTTGGACACAAACTTTATATTATCCACATTTGATCCCAAGAGAATGCTCAAAACAGAAATGGTCACTATGTGCGAGTGACATCTTGAAAAATAGGAGACTGACCAAACACACTGCTGATCATTTCACTTGAGAGACAAGGACCAAACTCCCATTTTGTTGAACTTCATAAATTTATGGGATAAAACGTGGGGCAACTCTTTTCTCCACTCTTGATTTCTATGAGAAGAGAATTTACTTGAACATTTCTCACCTCTTTCACCATCTTCTCCCCTTCCTTAGTCCCCACAGGAAAGGAATAACAGCTATGCTATCTGTGTTCAAATCCTGCCAACACCTCTTAGTAACTATGTGACATTAGACAAGTTTATTTTGTCTGTGCCTCCCATTTCTCACTTCTACAATGTGGACATTAATGATTTCTGATTTTTGAAGTTACTCTGTGGATTGGACCAAATACTATATGTAAAGTGGTTATAAAAATGTCTATTCACATAAAAACAATATGTTTTAGTATTAGCTATTATTCGTCAAATTTGTCTTCAATTTTCAATTGAATTTGAATAATTTAATTTTATTTAATTATTTAAATAATTTAATTTAATCAATTTAATTAATACTTGTTCAAATTTTGAAGATTGCTCTGCTTCTTTAAAGGGACTGAAATAAAAGAGAGATTAATTTTTCTCAATGTTTATATGTTATCAATTTTCCTTAAACCATGACTTAGTATGTCCCCTTGTTCATTATCTGAATATGAGAATGAGCAGATTATAGATTATTTGAGAGCACTTGTGAGTTGGAAATTCTGGGAATATTGTGACTTTCATGTAACTATCCTTCCCTTTATTACTAAATCAAAATTACTTGAGATGAATATTTGGGAGAAGATTCTAGATTTGGGGGTATAGGAGCAGGTATGAAATATATAACAAGGAGATTGGTAAAGTCAATGGATTAGGGA
This sequence comes from Eira barbara, assembly GCA_020311275.1. NCBI lineage: Eukaryota > Metazoa > Chordata > Mammalia > Carnivora > Mustelidae > Eira > Eira barbara. Next base: position 115,310,395 of record JAHRIG010000013.1, read on the forward strand.
ATTCTAGTAGGACTTCAAGATAACATTAATGACCTACAGGAGACTAGCAGTCATGAACAGAAAGTAATAATGAGGCTCAGGGGAGGCAAGACTAGGAGAAGAATTGCATTTATCTGGGACAGGTGTTTTGACAGGCAAGTATGATGGTCTTCACACCACTACTGGCAAGACCAAGAATGGCCTGCAGAGCCTGGTGAGACTCTGGTAAGATGTTCTGGTATTCCTGGTAAGTTCTGCTAGTAAGACTACCATAGCTTCCTTCCAGGCCCCTTAAATTAACACTAGCCAAAAGATATTACTAAAATATCAAAAGACCATTATACCATGACCAAACCAGGATAATTTCAGGAATGTTACCATAAAATATATCGACATGGTTCACTACATCAGTGCATTTAGGGATATAATTGACATAACCATGTAATATACACATGTTAGTCTTTAAGAACTTCAATAAAATTATTAATTTGAATGGAACAAAATTACTTGATATAATAAAGTTGTCATCAAAATTAAATATTACCATAGATAAAGACACCAAAACCATTTCATTTATATTTATTTATTTATTTTTATTTTAATAAACATATAATATATTTTTATCCCCAGGGGTACAGGTCTGTGAATCTCCAGGTTTACACATTTCACAGCACTCATCATAGCCCATACCCTCCCCAATGTCCATATCCCCACCACCCTCTCCTGTCCCCTTCCCCCTAACAACCCTCAGTCTGTTTTTTGAGATTGAGTCTTTTATGGTTTCTCTCCCTCCCAATCCCATCTTTTCATTTTTTCTTTTCCTAGCTACCCCCAACCCCCCCACATTGCATCTCCACTTCCTCATATCAAAGAGATCATATGATAGTTGTCTTTCTCCAATCGACTTATTTCCGTAAGCATAATACCCTCTAGTTCCATCCACATCATCGCAAATGGCAAGATTTCATTTCTTTTGATGGCTGCATAGTATTCCATTGTGTATATATACCACCTCTTCTTTATCCATTCATCTGTTGATGGACATCTAGGTTCTTTCCACAGTTTGGCTATTGTGGACATCGCTGCTATAAACATTCGGATGCACGTGCCCCTTCGGAGCACCACGTTTGTATCTTTAGGATATATACCCAGGAGTGCAATTGCTGGGTCATAGGGTAGTTCTATTTTCAGTTTTTTGAGGAACCTCCACACTGTTTTCCAGAGTGGTTGCACCAGCTTGCATTCCCACCAGCAGTGTAGGAGGGTTCCCCTCTCTCTGCATCCTCGCCAGCATCTGTCATTTCTTGACTTGTTAATTTTAGCCATTCTGACTGGTGTGAGGTGGTGTCTCATTGTGGTTTTGATTTGTATTTCCCTGATGCCGAGTGATGTGGAGCATTTTTTCATGTGTCCGTTGGCCATCTGGATGTCTTCTTTGCAGAAATGTCTGTTCATGTCCTCTGCCCATTGCTCGATTGGATTATTTGTTCTTTGGGTGTTGAGTTTGATAAGCTCTTTATAGATTTTGGATACTAGCCCTTTATCTGATATGTTGTTTGCAAATATCTTCTCCCATTCTGTCAGTTGTCTTTTGGTTTTGTTAACTGTTTCCTTTGCCATTGATCTTGATGAAATCCCAATAGTTCATTTTTGCCCTTGCTTCTGTTGCCTTTGGAGATGTTCCTAGGAAGATGTTGCTGCGGTTGAGGTCAAAGAGGTTGCTGCCTGCGTTCTCCTCAAGGATTTTGATGGATTCCTTTCTCACACTGAGGTCCTTCATCCATTTGAGTCTATTTTCGTGTGTGGTGTAAGGAAATAGTCCAATTTCATTTTTCTGCATGTGGCTGTCCAATTTTCCCAGCACCATTTGTTGAAGAGGCTGTCTTTTTTCTATTGGCTATTCCTTCCTGCTTTGTCGAAGATTAGTTGACCATAGAGTTGAGGGTCTATTTCTGGGCTCTCTATTCTGTTCCATTGATCTATATGTCTGTTTTTGTGCCAGTACCATACTGTCTTGATGATGACAGCTTTGTAATAGAGCTTGAAGTCTGGAATTATGATGCCACCGACTTTGGCTTTCTTTTTCAATATTCCTTTGGCTATTCGAGGTCTTTTCTGGTTCCACATAAATTTTAGGATTATTTGTTCTATTTCTTTAAAAAAAGAGGAAGGGATTTTCATAGGGATTGCATTAAATGTGTAGATTGCTTTAGGTAGAATAGACATTTTCACAATATTTGTTCTTCCAATCCAGGAGCATGGAATATTTTCCCATTTCTTTGTGTCTTCCTCAATTTCTTTCATGAGTACTTTATAGTTTTCTGAGTACAGATTCTTTGTCTCTTTGGTTAGATTTATGCCTAGGTATCTTACGGTTTTGGGTGCGATTGTAAATGGGACTGACTCCTCAATTTCTCTTTCTTCTGTCTTGTTGTTGGTGTAAAGAAATGCGACTGATTTCTGTGCATTGACTTTATATCCTGACACTTTACTGAATTCCTGTATAAGTTCTAGTAGTTTTGGAGTGGAGCCTTTTGGGTTTGCCACATACAGTATCATATCATCTGCAAAGAGTGATAGTTTGACTTCTTCTTTGCCAATTTGGATGCCTTTAATTTCTTTTTGTTGTCTGATTGCTGAGGCTAGGACTTCTAGTAAAATGTTGAACAGCAGTGGTGATAACGGACATCCTTGCCATGTTCCTGACCTTAGCGGAAAAGCTTTCAGTTTTTCTCCATTGAGAATATTTGCAGTGGGTTTTTCATAGATGGCTTTGATAATATTGAGGTATGTGCCTTCTATCCCTACACTTTGAAGAGTTTTAATCAGGAAGGGATGCTGCACTTTGTCAAATGCTTTTTCAGCATCTATTGAGAGTATCATATGGTTCTTATTCTTTCTTTTCTTAATGTATTGTATCACGTTGATGGATTAGCAGATGTTGAACCAACCTTGCAGCCCTGGAATAAATCCCACTTGGTCGTGGTGAATAATCCTTTTAATATACTGTTGTATCCTATTGGCCAGTATTTTGGTGAGAATTTTCACATCTGTGTTCATCAACGATATGGGTCTGTAATTCTCTTTTTTGGTGGGATCCTTGTCTGGTTTTGGGATCAAGGTGATGCTGGCCTCATAAAATGAGTTTGGAAGTTTTCCTTCCATTTCTACTTTTTGGAATGGTTTCAGGAGAATAGGAATTAATTCTTCTTTAAATGTTTGGTAGAATTCCCCTGGGAAGCCATCTGGTCCTGGACTTCTGTTTGGAGATTTTTGATGACTGTTTCAATCTCCTTACTGGTTATGGGTCTGTTCAGGTTTTCTATTTCTTCCTGGTTCAGTTGTGGTAGTTTGTATGTCTCTAGAAATGTATCCATTTCTTCCAGGTTGTCAAATTTGTTGGCATAGAGTTGCTCGTAGTATGTTCTTATAATTATTTGTATTTCTTGGGTGTTATTTGTGATCTCTCCTCTTCCATTCATGATTTTATTTATTTGGGTCCTTTCTCTTTTCTTTTTGATAAGTCTGGCCAGGGGTTTGTCAATCTTATTAATTCTTTCAAAGAACCAGCTCCTAGTTTTGTTGATTTGTTCTATTGTTTTTTTAGTTTCTATTTCATTGATTTCTGCTCTGATCTTTATGATTTCTCCTCTCCTGCTTGGTTTAGGCTTTCTTTGTTGTTTTTTCTCCAGCTCCTTTAGGTGTAGCGTTAGGTTGTGTATTTGAGACCTTTCTTGTTTCTTGAGAAAGGCTTGCACCGCTATGTATTTTCCTCTCAGGACTGCCTTTGTTGTGTCCCACAGATTTTGAACCGTTGTGTTTTCATTATCATTTGTTTCCACGATTTTTTTCAATTCTTCTTTAATTTCGTGATTGACCCATTCATTTTTTAGAAGGATGCTGTTTAGTCTCCATGTATTTGCGTTCTTTCCAAATTTCCTCTTGTGATTGAGTTCTAGCTTCAGAGCATTGTGGTCTGAAAATATGCAGGGAATGATCTCAATCTTTTGGTACCGATTGAGACCTGATTTATGACCCAGGATGTGGTCTATTCTGGAGAATGTTCCATGTGCACTAGAGAAGAATGTATATTCTGTTGCTTTGGGATGGAATGTTCTGAATATACCTGTGATGTCCATCTGGTCCAGTGTGTCATTTAAGGCCTTTATTTCTTTGTTGATCTTTTGCTTAGATGATCTGTCCATTTCAGTGAGGGGAGAGTTAAAGTCCCCTGCTATTATTGTATTACTGTCGATGTATTTCTTTGATTTTGTTATTAATTGGTTTATATAGTTGGCTGCTCCCATGTTAGGGGCATAGATATTTAAGATTGTTAGGTCTTCTTTTTGAACAGATCCTTTGAGTATGATATAGTGTCCTTCCTCATCTCTTATTATAGTCTTTGGCTTAAAATCTAATTGATCTGATATAAGGATTGCCACCCCAGCTTTCTTCTGATGTCCGTTATCATGGTACATTTTTTTTCCACCCCCTCACTTTAAATCTGGAGGTGTCTTCGGGTCTAAAATGAGTTTCTTATAGGCAGCATATTGATGGGTTTTGCTTTTTTATCCATTCTGATACCCTGTGTCTTTTGATTGGGGCATTTAGCCCATTAACATTCAGGGTAACTATTGAGAGATATGAATTTAGTGCCATTGTATTGCCTGTAAGGTGACTGTTACTGTATATTGTCTCTGTTCCTTTCTGATCTACTACTCTTAGGGTCTCTCTTTGCTTAGAGGACCCCTTTCAAAATTTCCTGTAGAGCAGGTTTGGTGTTTGCAAATTCTTTCAGCTTTTGTTTGTCCTGGAAGCTTTTTATTTCTCCTTCTATTTTCAATGATAGCCTAGCCAGATATAGTATTCTTGGCTGCATGTTTTTCTCGTTTCATGCTCTGAATATATCATGCCAGTTCTTTCTGGCTTGCCAGGTCTCTGTGGATAGGTTCACTGCCAATCTAATGTTTTTACCCTTGTATGTTACAGACTTCTTTTCCTGGGCTGCTTTCAGGATTTTCTCTTTGTTGCTAAGACTTGTAAATTTTACTATCAGGTGACGAGTTGTGGACCTATTTTTATTGATTTTGAGGGGCGTTCTCAGCATCTCCTGGATTTTGATGTTTGTTCCCTTTGCCATATTAGGGAAATTCTCTCCAATAATTCTCTCCAATATAACTTCTGCTCCCCTCTCTCTTTCTTCTTCTTCTGGAATCCCAATGATTCTAATGTTGTGCCGTCTTATCGTGTCGCTTATCTCTCGAATTCTCTCCTCGTGGTCCAGTATTTGTTTGTCTCTCTTTTGCTCAGCTTCTTTATTCTCTGTCATTTGGTCTTCTATGTCACTAATTCTTCTGCCTCATTTATCCTAGCAGTGAGAGCTTCCATTTTTTATCGCACCTCATTAATAGCTTTTTTGATTTCAACTTGGTTAGATTTTAGTTCTTTTATTTCTCCAGAAAGGGCTTTTATCTCTCCGGAGAGGGTTTCTCTAATATCTTCTATGCCTTTTTTGAGCCTGTCTAGAACCTTGAGAATCGTCATTCTGAACTCTAGATCTGTCATGTTACCAATGTCCGTATTGATTAGGTCTCTAGCCTTTGGTACTGCCTCTTGTTCTTTTTTTTCTGCTGAGTTTTTCCGCCTTGTCATTTTGTCCAGATAAGATTTGCTTTCTCCTCCTATAGAATTCTGCTGTTCTTGGGTAGTGAAGTTGGTCTTGGCTGGGTTTCTTGTTGATCTTCTGGGGGAGGGGCCTGTTGTGGTGATTCTCAAGTGTCTTTGCCGCAGGTGGAATTGCACCGCCCTTGCCAGGGGCTGGGCTAAGTAATCCACTCGGGTTTGCTTTCGGGAGCTTTTGTTCCCTGAGTGCTTTCTGTAGAGTTCTGGAGGATGGGAATGAAGATGGCGGCCTCCCAATCTCTTGGCCTGGAGGAGCTGAGAGCTTGGGGTTCTGCTCCTCAGTGCGCCCTCAGTGAAAAGCGCCCAACCGCCCCGCCTCCCTGGCCTGTGGTCGCGCCGGTAGGAAAGCGGTCAATTGCTGGCACTTGGAGAAATGCGCCCTGTCGCTTCCGTCTCTGAGGCCTCTGGCTGCGCTCTGAGCCCACCCAGCCTGCGACCGGCTCAAGATAACCCCGGGCTGAGAGCTCACTCCTCGGCTTTGTTGCTGTAGTCAGCTTCCCCACTCTAATACCTGCGAGCTCTGCAGCACTCAGACGCCCCCAGTCCTTCTGTGACCCACAGAACCTGGGGTTACGGTGACCCCGCCTGGGTTTTGCCCTGGTTTAGCCTCTGGAGCGATGTCCCTCTGTGGAGCAGACTTTTAAAAGTCCTGATTTTGTGTTCTGTTGCTCCACCACTTGCCGGGAGCCGGCCCCTCCCCCCACGGTCTCTCTTCCCGTCGCTTTGGATTCACTTCTCCGCAGGTCCTACCTTTCAGAAAGTGGTCGATTTTCTGTTTCTAGAATTGTTGCTCTTCTTCTCTTCGATTTCCCGTTGGATTTGTAGGTGTTCACAATGGTTAGATAAGCTGTCTAGCTGATCTCCTGCTACCTGATGTCGTCTCAGCCTGCTAGTTCTCTGCCATCTTGACTCCCTCCCAAAACCCTTTCATTTAAATCCAAGAATCATACATGAATATGCACTATCATCATTATTTTTCAGTATTGCCTCAAGGTTTCTAGCAAATGCAGTCCGGCAATGAAATAAGTAATATTTATAATATATAAGTAATACTTATATAAGTAATAAGAATCATGGGTTATTTGATTTTTTAATAAATAGAAACAAAATACCCTTGTTAAAAAAGAAACTGATGGAAAAAATAAGACATAAAGTTCCTACACATTTGATAAACAAAAATCAACAAGTCAATAATATTTCTAATTCAGCAGTAAACATTTAGGGGCAGTAAGAAGAGAAAACATCTTCCATTCATATTAGCTACAAAAACTGTAAAATGTATGGGAATGCATTTAATAGTAAAGGTGCAGGATCCACATGTATAATATCTCATTGAAAAACATAAAACACAATGAACCTATTAAAACCATATCATAGTCTTGAAAGGAAGACTTAATACCATTAGTATGCCAGTTGTTCCAAAAATAATGAGTGCATGTTAATGCCATTCTCATAGAATCACAATAGAGCAGAACTTCTGGGAAAGGAAAGGAGTTTGAGAGGAACTGACAAGTAAGGGACCTTATAATTTCAATTAGAAAATAAATTTTTAAGAATCACTAAGAAAACTTTGGAAAAGAACAGTGAACAAAAACTTTCTTATCAGATATCACATACTATAAAGAGTCCAGAAGACATCACGGGCATTGAAATGAAAAATAAAGCAGTGAAAACAAACTCAAGATTACAGAAATAGATCCTGGTATGTATGAGGCGAATAGCACATGGAAATCATCCTTAAAGTGCTACAATCAGCATTATCATCTTTATGATAATCAGGATCATCATTATATGATCCCAGTTATCATTATCACCATCAGAAAACAACCTCCCAGTACATAATTCCCAGCACTGAATAAGTTCATATCAATATTATTTGAATGGAACTGATACAATAGTGGGACATCAATAATTAAGTGCATTTTATTTTTAAAAATCTGGAGAACTTGGTGGAGGTTTTGACTACTTGTGATATGTAGATAAGTGAGGTAACACATGTGAACACTCTTTGCAGATGAGAAAGTACTTATGTAAGTGCTTTTTCTGACCTTAACATTACTTTTTATCTTGCAAGGTCATAGCATTATAAAATAGTGATTTACAGTACCTATGACACGCATGTTGGTAAAGTGCTAAATCACTGTTCTGTCTGTAGGATAGAAACAATATAATCTTACGTTTGTATGTGTTCAGCCAAACTCTTATGGGTGAGGGGTCAGGGAGGGGGCATTAGTAACATTCTCAAGAAGACCAAATCTCTTTTGGTAAAGATCTATGTTTATCTGGCTCCTGTGAGAAAAGCCCTGAGTCAAGGTTTACATTTGTATATTTGACTTCAAGGAATGTACCAGCTCACACAAGGTAAACGTATGACCTGAATGATTTGCCTTGGTTTCATTAATACTATCTCATTCCAATGCATTTTCTCAGAGGTAGTAAAAGAAAGTAGAATCTGTTTTACTTAGGATGAGACTTTTTGTAAACCCTGGGATATTGTTTACAGGTGGGATTGAGGTTTCTCTTTGGGTTTTAATGTCTCTATATGTTGAAAAAGCATTATGGCCTAATTTACTTAGGATGTTATTCCATTCCTTCAGAAGTCAGGCCACTAGATATGTTATGTTTTAGTAGATAGGATTTATTATAAAAGTACTGAGTGGGAAGTGAGGAAGACATTTACTAGCTGGTCTCTAAGCATTTGTAAAGTTGATAAATTCTATGTGCATTTAACATAGCACACTTTTGGGTGTAACAAGAGCTTTACTTTCCTGTTTTGCTTCTTCTCAACTATGTGCAAAGTCATAATGGATAAATCATTTTGAAACCTACCTGTTAACCTATAGGGGCAACACCATACCTGCCATTAAGAATGATGTCTTGGGGCGCCCTGGTGGCTCAGTGGGTTAAAGCCTCTGCCTTCAGCTCAGGCCATGATCCCAAGGTCCTGGGATCTAGCCCCACATCGGGCTCTCTGCTCAGCAGGGAGCCTGCTTCCCTTCCTCTCTCTCTGCCTGCCTCTCTGCCTACTTGTGATCTCTGTCAAATAAATAAATAAAATCTTTAAAAAAATGATGTCTTAATCATCTTTCAGTGTATGGTTACTTTGTGCTTGTATTTGAGAATAAAGATCATATAAGGGAAAAATAAGTCCATCTTTTTATTACAAGCAATCACCAAGGCATTAGCTATAGATTTTAAAAAACCCAAATTGCCCTTTTATTCTATAATTCTGCTTCAGATTAGATCTAATATCAATATCAACAAGAATTGAAATATAAGTGCTTACTATGTGTCAGATACATAACTGCTTGCCCATGTGTTGTTTCATTTAATGTGTACTAACTTCCTGTTATAACCCAGTTTACCTATGATAAAACACAGAATCAGAGGATTTTACCTAAGGTTTGCAGAAATTAACCACAATTAAGTCTGTATGATTGTCTCCTTCATAAAAATCTGTTTGCAATCTGCTGAGACATCTAAAAAAAGGTAGTGCTCTTTTGACATTCTGTTCTTGAACTTTACAGACAACCATGGGAGGGGGGTCCAACATGGACACAAAGGAAGAGCCTGAACTCACCTCCTAGCAAGGACATACCCAATTTATAGCTACATATGGAATAATTCCATATGAAAAAGAATTGAAACAACCTGAATAGCTCCTTCCACAACTAGGGATAAAAGGACCACATTAAGATGAATGTGAGAGATAGAGATAAAGTCTTGCCTAAAACCCCAACTCAGCACATGGACACATAATAAGGAGGGAGATCACAGTTATGAAATTTATCTCCAAGAAGTGAGACATTTATGCCCCACATCAGGCACCCCAAACTTTGAGACTTGCATTGGAAAGACAAGTCTGACTTTAGAAACAAAGTGAAGGAGATGTATTTGCTAATTTTGAAGTATCTGCTGGAGGGGTAGGACCAGTAGAACTTTGAAGATAAAGGTGTTGATGAGTGCCATTTTTGCATTCTCCCTCCATCTTGGTAGTGCTGATGCCCAAGACATAGCCTTGCTAATGCTTCAGGCATGCCTAGCTCAGTGCTCATCTCTGCAGTAGGTGTCCCCTGCTCTAGCACACTTCTCCTTTATCACTAAGGTCTCAAACAAGCCCCACCATCATCACTTTCCCAAGGTCTTGCTAAAACTAGTGGGCAAATGCAGTCCCTACGGGTGATGCCTCTTGATTGCCTGGCTCTGAAGGTCGGAAGGGTATGCATTCCTGGACCACATGCAACTGCTACAATCAGAAAGTCAGTTCAGAACAGGTTATCACACCCAGTGCACTGCACAAAGGCTGATGGAAATGCACCCTTTGTCTGCCTATAAAAAAATATTTTTGCTAAAGCTTCAATCTGAAGATATAAACTTCAGGTATACCACACATCTGGAAGCCACAGAGGTGCTGTTCGGGAATGTGGACATCTTTGTGTCCTCCCTTGGCCTCACCAAAACAAACATGTACCTCCCAGAAAGGAACATATAAACTCATCTGAAACACCAATTCTTGTTAATGAGTGCTGAAGACACCTCCAGATCTCTTGGTCTGAAGATCAGCAGAGTCTATGATTGTTGTCCCACAGGATCGTATATGTGTTTACATATGCTAAAAGAAGTTGCCTAAGGATCTGGCTTCCAGTCAGCCTGAAGCTAAGTGTTGACCGAGATTCTTCCCTTTGCAACATTACAAGTCTTGGCACACCCTCAACAGTTAATACCTAGGAAGAATAAATGAAGCTACTGAGACAATCACAAAGGTTCAAGAGACTATCAAGTGTTAGGCAAGGTTGAATGATATTTCATCTCCTATACAAGGCCACTCCTTTGTGTCTAGGAGAGGTACCTGTTTCACATAATACACAGAAACAAACACAGAGAGTCAAATAAAATAGAGAAAGAGAAATGACTATGTCCCAAATGAGAGAACAAGACAAAACCTCAGGGGGAAAATTAATGTATGTAACTAATTTACTAATTTATAAGTAACAATTATAAAGATTCTCACTAAACTCAGGAGAAACTCACAGGGTGAACACTGTGAGAACTTCAACAGAGAGAAAGAAAATATAAGTAATTATCAATCAGATGTCTGAGGAATACAACAGCTAAACTAAAAAGTACACTAGAGAGGTTCAACAAACGATTGGATGAAGTCAACTGTTTCGCAAGCTCAACAACAGGGCAGCAGAATTCATCCAAACAGAAAAACAAAAAGAAAATAGAACTTCAACAATGTTTATTCTTCTGATCCATGAGCATGGAATGGCCTTCCATCTTTTTTTGTCTTCAATTTCTTCCATGAGTGTTCTGTAGTTCCTTGAGCACAGATCCTTTACCTCTTTGGTTAGGTTTATGCCCAGGTACCTTATCGTTCTTGGTACTATAGTAAATGGAATCAATTCTCCAATTTCCCTTTCTGTATTTTCATTGTTAGTGTATAAGAACGCAACAGATTTCTATACATTGATTTTGTATCCTGCCACATTACTGAATTGCTGTATGAGTTCTAGTAGTTTGGGGGTGGAGTCTTTTGGGATTTCCATATAAATTATCATGTCATCTGTGAAGAGAGAGAATTTGACTTCTTCTTTGCCAATTTGAATACATTTTTTCCCTCTTTGTTGTCTGATTGCTGTTGCTAAGACTTCTAACACTATGTTGAACAAGAGTGGTGAGAGTTGGTATCCTTTTACATCATATGATAAGTACCACAAAGGATTGGTTACTTGAAAGAAAGAAAGAAAGATAGATAGAACTTTAAAAAGTAAAGATAGTTTGAGACTTATGGAATAATATTCCCATTGTGAGTGTTTCAGAAAGAAATGAGAGAGAGAAAGTATCAGAAAATTTACTTGAGGAAATAATGGCTGAACACTTCCCTGACCTGAAAAGAAAGCATTCAGGTCCAGGAAGCAGAGAGAGTTCCAAATAAGGTAAAGAGATCCACACCAAGACATTAGTTAAAATATCAAAAGTTAAAGAGAGTACCTTAAAAATGGCAAGAAAAAACCAACTTGTTATATACAAGGGAAGCCCTATGAGAAAATCATCTGATTTTTCTGCAGAAACTTTCCAGGCCAGGAAAGAATGGCATGACATAGCCAAAGTGCTGAGAGGAACGATGTTCCAAGGAAGAATGCCTGGCCAAGCAGTCACTCAGAATTGAAGGAAAGATAAAGAGCTTTCCAGACAAGAAAAAGCTAAAGGAATTCATCATTCATTAAATTGGCCTTGGAGGAAATGTTAAAGATAATTCTTTTTTAAGATTTTGTTTATTTATTGGACAGACGGAGATCACAAGTAGGCAGAGAGGCAGGTAGAGAGAGAGGAGGAAGCAGGCTCCTTGCCGAGCAGAGAGCCCGATGTGGGGCTTGATCCCAGGACCCTGGGATCATGACCCGAGCCGAAGGCAGAGGCTTTAGCCCACTGAGCCACCCAGGCACCCCAAAGATAATTTTTTTTTAAACAGAACTAAAAGTCATTAACTAATATCAAGAAAACATGTGAAAGTAAAACCTCACTGGTAAAAGCAAACATAGTAAAAGTAGTGGATTAACAACTTATAAAGCTAGTATTTAGGTTAAAAGACAAGAGTAGTAAAATTAACTGGAATTACAATACATAGTTAAGGGATACACAAAATACAAAGACATAAAATATATCATCAATAAAAACTCCACACACCAATATATAAAATATAAAAGACCCAAAGGAAAAATTGCTAAACAATAATAGTAGAGGACTTTAATACCACCCTACTTATATCACGGAGAGAAAATTTAGTCAATAAATCAATTGGCCTTAAACAACATTTTAGACCAAATGGACTTAATAAATATATACAGAACATACCATACAAAAGTAGAAGAATACACATTCTTTATTTTTTAAACTAAAAAAAAAAAAAAAAAACAAAGCAAAACAAAACAAAAAAAAAAACACTTGTCTTTTTAAGAGAAGTTCTAGGTTCACAGTAAAATTGAGCAGAAACTACAGAGAATTTTCACATATTCCTCATCTTCACAAATGCACAACCTCCCCCACTATCAATATCTAGAATGATAGGATGCATTTGTTATGACCAATGAACCGAGGTTAAGATGACATTAGTTTCCAAAGTTGATAGTTTACCTTAAGGTTCACTAAGGATGTCATACATTATGTGGATCTTGATAAATGTATAATCAGGTGTATCTACCATTATAGTATCATACGGGACATTTTCACCTTCAAAATCCCCTCTGCTCTGCCTATTCATTCCTCCCTCCCATCTAAACCCTGGCAAACACAGATACTTTACTGCTTCACAATTCTTATTTTTACAGAATGTCATGGTGGAATCATACAAAGAACTTTCATATTGTCTTCTTTACTTAATAATAAGTATTTAAGTTTCTTCCACATCTGTTTGTGGCTTGATATCTATTTCTCTGTAGCACTGAATCTCATTTGATGTACTAAAGTTGTTTTATAAAAATCTACCCACCCACTTAAAGACACCTTATTTGATTCCAAGTTTTTTGCAATTGTGAATAAAACTGCATTAACATCCATGTGCAAGTTTGTATGTTGACATTCTTTCAACTTATTCATGTAAATACGAAGACTATAGTTGCTTAATAGTATGGTAAGAGTATGTTTAGTTTTGGAAGCATCCACCAAACTGTCTTCCAAAGAGGCAGTACCATTTCATTCCCACCATCAATGAATGAGAGATTCTGTTGTTCTATATCCTTTCCAGCATTTGGGAACACTTGTTTTGGATTTTGTCCATTCTCACAGGTGCGTGGTGCCATCTCATTTCTAACTTACAATTTCCTGCTGTCAGAGGAAGTTGATTATCTTCCCATGTTTTCTTGCCAACTATAAATCTTTGATGAGGTAATTGTTCAGGTCTTTTGTCCAATTTTTAATTAGGTTGTTCATTTTCTAGTGTTGCATTTTAAGAGTTCTTTGTGTATCTTGGATAATGGTAATTTATCAGATGTATCTTTTGTAAATATTTTCTCCCAGTCTGTGGCTCTTGTCATTGTCTTTTGCAGAGAAGAATTTCTGAATTTTATAAGGTCCAGCTAGTCAATTGTTTCTTTCATGGATCGTGCCTTTAATGTTGTATCTAAAAATCATTACCAGATCCCAGGCCATGGATTTTCTCCTATGCTATATTATAGGAGTTACACACTTTTGGATTTTACATTTAAGTCTGTGATCCATTTTGAATCAATTTTCATGAATGGTATATGGTCTGTGTCTTTTTTTTTCCCCCCGTGTGAACGTTTAGTTGCAGCATTAATGGTTGAAAAGAGCTTCATTGCTCTAGTATTTTGCCTTTGTCCCTTTGTCAAAGATCAGTTGACATACTTCTGTGGATCTGACTATGGGCTCTCTAATCCATGCCATTAATTTGTCTATTCTTTTACCAATAACCACACTACCTTGATTATTATAGTTTTATAGTAAGTCTTGAAGAAGAGTATTATCTGTGCTTTGACTTTGTTCTCCTCCTTCAATATAATGTTGGCTATTTTTATCTTCAGCTCTTTCAAGTATATTTAGAATCAGTTTGCTGATATCCATAAATTAACTTGATGAGATTTTGACTGGGATTGTGTTGAATTAATAGACCAATTTGTGATGAACTGTTATCTTGACCATATTGAATATTTATCCATCAATATGGAGTCTCTCTCAATTTCCTTTGTTCAATGATACTTTCCATCAGCATTTTGGGTTGTTCTTATATAGATAAAGGGGGTATTTTTCAAAATGGTTCTTTTTCCCTTTCTCCTGCTAGAGGCACGAGGAAATTTTTCTCCACTGTTAACTATAAGGACTTGGTAGAGCTCCTGGAGGTAAAACACACAAATGTGTGCAGGCTCCCTTGGCAGGGTCGCCTTGCAGTTGGTTCTTGTTTTTCCCCCAATAGAGTTCTTATCAGAGTCATAACCACACTGAACCTTCAAGCAATACACTAACTACTGTTTAGGTTTCCCAACCCCAGGACTGGTTTCTGTGGAAGTTTCTGTTCTGGAAGGTTGTAATTCTCTGGATCTGCCTGTCAGTCTTTCATGTTTCAGGAGCAGGGGTTTGTCCATGAACTCACTCTCTGAAAAAAATCTAAGGAGAGTTGCTTATTTTTCAGCTTTTTACTTGTTAGGATGGAGTGACAATTTCTAAGCTCCTTATTTGTTAGACCAAACCAGTTAAGCTTTTATTTGAGAGAGGGAGAGATAGAAAGGGGAGGCAGAAAGAGAGGGAGAGTCCTAAGTAGACTCCCCACTGAGCATGGAGCTTGACATAGGGCTCCATCTCAGGACCCTGAGATCACGACCAGAGCCAAAACCAAGACAGCTTCTCCTAGAGGCCCCCAATTATGCTTATTTTTTTATTTTTTAAATTTTTTTTCAGCATAACAGTATTCATTATTTTTGCACCCTACCCAGTGCTCCATGCAATACGTGCCCTCCCTAATACCCACCACCTGGCTCTCACAAATTCCCACCCCCCACCCCTTCAAAACCCTCAGCTTGTTTTTCAGAGTCCATAGTCTCTCATGGTTCACCTCCCCTTCCAATTTCCCTCAACTCCATCTCCCTATGTCCTCCATCTCCCTATGTCCTCCATGTTATTTGTTATGCTCCACAAATAAGTGAAACCATATGATAATTGACTCTCTCTGCTTGACTTATTTCACTCAGCATAATCTCTTCCAGTCCCGTCCATGTTGCTACAAAAGTTGAGTATTCATCCTTTCTGGTAGAGGCATAATACTCCATAGTGTATATGGACCACATCTTCCTTATCCATTCGTCTGTTGAAGGGCATCTTGGTTCTTTCCACAGTTTGGCGGCTCTGGCCATTGCTGCTATAAACATTGGGGTACAGATGGCCCTTCTTTTCACTACCTCTGTATCTTTGGGGTAAATACCCAGTAGTGCAATTGCAGGGTCATGGGGAAGCTCTATTTTTAATTTCTTGAGGAATCTCCACACTGTTCTCCAAAGTGGCTGCACCAACTTGCATTCCCACCAACAGTGGAAGAGGGCTCCCCTTTCTCCACATCCTCTCCAGCACATGTTGTTTCCTGTCTTGTTAATTTTGGCCATTCTAACTGGTGTAAGGTGATATCTCAATGTGGTTTTGATTTGAATCTCCCTGATGGCTCGTGATGATGAACACTTTTTCATGTGTCTGATAGCCATTTGTATGTCTTCATTGGAGAAGTGTCTGTTCATATCTTCTGCCCATTTTTTGATATGATTATCTGTTTTGTGTGTGTTGAGTTTGAGAAGTTCTTCATAGATTCTAAATATCAACCTTTTGTTTGTACTGTCATTTGCAAATATGTTCTCCCATTCCGTAGGATGCCTCTTTGTTTTGTTGACTGTTTCCTTTGCTGTGCAGAAGCTTTTGATCTTGATGAAGTCCCAAAAGTGCATTTTCTCTTTTGTTTCCTTTGCCTTTGGAGACGTATCTTGAAAGAAGTTGCTGTGGGTGATATCGAAGAGGTTACTGCCTATGTTCTCCTCTAGGATTCTGATGGATTCCTGCCTCACGTTGAGGTCTTTTATCCATTTCGAGTTTATCTTTGTATACGGTGTAAGAGAATGTTCGAGTTTCATTCTTCTACATATAGCAGTCCAATTTTCCCAGCACCATTCATTGGAGAGACTGTCTTCTTTCCACTGTATATTTTTTCCTGCTTTGTCGAAGATTATTTGACCACAGAGTTGAGGGTCCATATCTGGGCTCTCTGCTCTGTTCCACTGGTCTATGTGTCTGTTTTTATGCCAGTACCATTCTGTCTTGGTGATCACAGCTTTGTAGTAAAGCTTAAAATCAGGTAACGTGATGCTGCCTGTTTTATTTTTGTTTTTCAACATTTCCTTAGTTATTCGGGGTCTCTTCTGATTCCATACAAATTTTAGCATTATTTGCTCGAGCTCTTTGAAAAATACCGGTGGAATTTTGATCGGAATGGCATCAAAAGTATAGATTGCTCTAGCAGTATAGACATTTTAACAATGTTTATTCTTCCAATCCATGAGCATGGAATTGTCTTCCATCTTTTTGTGTCTTCTTCAATTTCTTTCATGAGTGTTCTGTAGTTCCTCGAGTAGAGATCCTTTACCTCTTTGGTTAGGCTTATTCCCAGGTACCTTTTGGTTCTTGGTGCTGTAGTAAATGGAATCGTTTCTCTAATTTCCCTTTCTGTATTTTCATTGTTAGTGTATAAGAAAGCCACTGATTTCTCTATATTGACTTTGTATCCTGCCACATTACTGAATTGCTGAATGAGTTCTAGTAGTTTGGGGGTGGAGTCTTTTGGGTTTTCCATATAAAGAATCATGTCATCTGCGAAGAGAGAAAGTTTGACTTCTTCATTGTCAATTTGGATACCTTTTATTTCTCTTTGTTGTCTGATTGCTGTTGCTAGGACTTCTAATACTATGTTGAACAACAGTGGTGAGAGTGGGCATCCTTGTCGTGTTCCTGATCTCAGTGAGAAGGCTGTGAGCTTTTTCCCATTAAGGATGATATTTGCTGTGGGTCTTTCATAGATAGATTTTATGAAGTTCAGGAATGTTCCTTCTACCCCTATGCTTTGAAGCCTTTTAATCAAGAACGGATCCTGGATTTTGTCAAATGCTTTTTCTGCACCAGTTGAGAGGGCCATATGATTCTTCTTTCTTCTCTTATTGATCTATTCTATCACATTTATTGATTTGCAAATGAACTGCCCTTGCATCCCAGGGATAAATCCCACTTGGTCATGATGGATAATCTTTTTAATGTACTGTTGAATCCTATTAGCTAGGATCTTGTTGAGAATCTTAGCATACATATTGATCAGGGATATTGGTCTGAAATTCTCCTTTTTGGTGGGGTATTGGCCTGGTTTGGGGGTCAGGGTAATGCTGACTTCATAAAAAGAGTCGAAGTTTTCTTTCTGCTTCAATTTTTTGAAACAGCTTCTGGAGAATAGGTGTTATTTCTTCTTTGAAAGTTTGGTAGAATTCCCAAGGGAATCCGTCAGGTCATGGGCTCTTGTGTTTTGGGAGGTTTTTGATCACTGCTTCAATCTCATTACTAGATATCAGTCTATTCAGGTTGTCAATTTCTTCCTGGTTCAATTTTGGGAGTTTATAGTTTTCCAGGAACGCATCCATATTGTCTAGGTTGCTTAACTTATTGGCATATAACTGTTGACAATAACTTCTGATGATTATTTCTATTTCCTTGGTGTTAGTTGTGATCTCTCCCTTTTCATTCATAATTTTATTAATTTGAGCTTTCTCTCTTTTCTTTTGGATTAGTGTGGCCAATGGTTTATCGATCTTATTGATTTTTTCAAAAAACCAGCTTCTAGTTTCATTGATATGTTCTACTGAATCTCTAGTTTCTACCTCATTCTTGATTATTTCCCTTCTTATATGTGGAGTTGGTTTGATTTGTTGTTGATTCTCCAGTTCTTTAAGGTGTAGAGACAGCTGGTGTATTCTGGATTTTTCCTTTTTTTTGAGGGAGGCTTGGATGGCTATGTATTTCCCCCTTAGGACCGCCTTTGCTGTATCCCATAGGTTTTGGACCAAAGTGTCTTCATTCTCATTGGTTTCCATGAATTGTTTAAGTTCTTCTTTGATCTCCTGGTTGATCCAAGCATTCTTAAGCAGGGTGGTCTTTAGCTTCCAGGTGTTTGAATTCCTTCCAAACTTTTCCTTGTGATTGAGCTCCAGTTTCAAAGCATTGTGATCTGAGAATATGCAGGGAATAATCTCAGTCTTTTGGTATCGGTTGAGTCCTGATTTGTGACCCAGTATGTGGTCTATTCTGGAGAAGGTTCCATGTGCACTTGAGAAGAATGGGTATTCTGTTGTTTTAGGGTGGAATGTTCTGTATATATCTATGAGGTCCATCTGGTCCAATATGTCATTGAATGCTCTTGTTTCTTTATTGATTTTCTGCTTGGATGATCTATTACTGAGAGAGGTATTTTAAGATCACCTACTGTTAATGTATTCATATCAATATGACTCTTTAGCTAGATTAATAGTTTTCTTATGTAATTGGCTGCTCCCATATTGGGGGCATAGATATTTACAATTGTTAGATCATCTTGGTGGATAGTCCCTTTAAGAATTATGTGGTGTCCTTCTGTATCTCTGACTACAGTCTTTAGTTTAAGATCTAATTGATCTGATATGAGAATGGCTACTCTGTCCTTCTTTTGAGGCCATTGGCATGAAAGATTCTTCTCCATCCCTTCATTTTCAGTCTGGGTGTATCCTTAGGTTCAAAATGAGTCTCTTGTAGACAACATATGGGTGGGTCTTGTCATTTTATCCAATCTGCAACCCTGTGTCATTTTATGGGTGCATTTAGGCCATTCACACTGAGAGTGATTGTTGATAGATACGTTTTTATTGACATCGTGTTATCTTTGAAGTCTTTCTGTAGATTGTCTCTATATTTCTGTTCAATGATATTCTTGGGATTTTTCATTTTTTATAGAACCCCCCTTAATATTTCCTGCAGTGTCAGCTTGGTGGTTGCATATTCTTTTAAGCCTTGCCGGTCTTGGAAACTCTTTATCTCTCCATCCATTTTGAATGTCAGTCTTGCTGGATAAAGTTTTCTCGGCTGCATGTTCTTCTCATTTAGTGCCCTGAATATATCTTGCCAGCCCTTTCTGGCTTGCCAGGTTTCTGTGGAGAGGTCTGACATTATTCTGATGGGCTTTCCTCTGTATGTAAGGAGCTTCTTTGTCCTAGCTGCCTTCAAGAGGGCCTGCCTACAATTATAATTCTTCATTCTTACTATTAGGTGTCTCGAGGACTTTTGAGAATCTATAATGTTGGGAGGAAGCCGTTCTACCTCTAGTACATGAACACTGGTTCCATTCACGATATTGAGAAAATTTTCATGGAGAAATTGTTCCACTATATCTTCTAGACTTCTTTCTTTCTCCTCTTCTTCAGGGATTCCAATAATTCTGGTTTTGGAACGTTTCACGGCATCATTTATTTCCCTGATTCTGTTTTCGTGGCTTCTAAGCTGTTTGTTCCAGGCTTCCTCTTGATCCTTTCTCTCTATCTGTTTGTCCTCCAGATCACTAATTCTATCTTCTGTCTCAGTTACCCTAGCTTTTAGAGAATTTAGATTAGATTGGAACTCATTAAGAGCTTTGTGAACCTCATCCCTGGTGGCTTTCAGTTCTGCCCTGACATTGTGAACATCATCCCTGGTGGCTTTCAGTTCTGCCCTAATAATTCCATTTGGTCATCCATGGCTTTCTCCAACCTAGCTATTGCCTGGATAATTGTTAGCCTGAATTCCCTTTCTGACATATTGTCTACGTTGATAACCATTAGCTCTGTTGCAGAAGGCCCATCCTCTGTATTTTTCTTCTGTTGGGCATTCCTCCTCCTAGTCATTTTGGTGAGAGATGGCTGAACAGATGTAGGTGGATGTATGACTGTGGTGTAGTCAAGGTGCACTCTGGAATGCTTCTGAGCAATCAGGATTCCCCACCCAAATGAGAGAAAAAAGAAAAGAAAAAGAAAGAGAGAGAGAGAGGGAAAAAAGGGAAGATAAAAGAGAAGGCTCTGCCCAAATGGGTCGCAAGGTAAGATTTATGAAGTATACAAACAAAAACAAACAAAAAGACTGATAAAAGTATATGACAAGAGAAAAAAAATATATATATATATAAAAGCAAAGAAAAAAAAAGAACCTCGTCAAAAAGAACCCCAAGTATAAGATTTACACACTACCAGGACAAACACAAATACACAGAAACACTGGCAGAAGAAAAAGATGGGAGAGTGGTTATAAATTCTCAGTGTGGGCGAGGAAGGTTATTTTGATTCTTCCTGGATGTATCTTGATATCTTTGCCAAAGGACTCAACTTTCCTTAGATAGAGGGGGATTAAAAATTGGTTTACCTACAGGGGCAGCATTGATTGGGGAAAGGGGATTGCCTTGAAGTTAAACTCCATATGAATATTAAATATAAAAATTAAAAAAGAATAAACTAAAATAAAATTAAATTAAAAAAATTAAAAAATAGAAAAGCAAAAGAAAAACACAGGTACATGTATCAAAAAGATCAGGTTAAAAGGTTATTATGGAATTTGATGTACTGGACATCTCACTGTGATGGTAAACAGGTTAAAAAGTTATCTATATAAAAAAAAAATGAACCAGAATAGTGGGAACGAATTAAAAATAAAAGTTGTATCTACGAAGTAGTAGTGGTTGTTCCCTTGTCATCTTCACCCCCCCCATTGGCTTTCTGGGGGAGGGGCCTGCCACGTGGGTTTTCAGGCAGTGTTACCTGAGTTAAGTCCTCCTGCCCCCCTCAAGGGGGTGGGCTCTGAGGAAACCGGTTTTTCAGGCTTTTGTTCTCTGGAGGTTTTTATGTTTGTTTGTTTGTTTGTTTGTTTGTTGTTTTCTCTAGCCTTGACAGCTTTTGATGTGTTTTGGAGGTTTAGAGGAAAGCAAACTGCACCCAGGCCTCCCTCTCAGAGAGGAGCCTCAGTCTGTTCCCCTCTGAAGTCTGCAGAGCACATAAGTTCCCCCTTGGCCACTGGCAGAGCATGTTCCCAGTCGCGGTCCCTGGGGACGCAGGAACTCCTGCTTGTACCCAAAACCAGGACAGCGGCGTCTGTCTAGGCAGCTCCAGACCACCAGAGAGGTTCCAAGCAGCGATGGCACACTGAGATTTTCCTGCTGGCCCGGGTTGGGAGTGCCTGGTTTTTCCAGGTCCGAGAGCGCCGGGCTAGCGCCTACTCGTACCTCTCTCAGGGGAGGGTGTGGGGCGTGACTCAGGCTCTGATAGCATGGCACGGCATATGCGTGGGGACTGCAAAAAGTCTGTGCTTCTGCCAGCTGGCAAGGCTCCCAGCCCCTCAAGGGAGCTGGACCCTATGCGCTCTTAGACACACTCACAGCTCAGGGTCCAAGACCTGGTTTCTCTGCTGCACTCTCTCTGGCTCAGTGCCAGGGGTGGCTGTCCTGGGTCCATGGACTTAAGCCCCTGTCCCTAACCGTTCCAATTCCCACAATTTCTCCCATGATCCTTTGCTCTTTTTGAGTGCTTTCAAACAGACTCCAAGTTAATGCTGGTCCCCAGTCACAGGGCACTGTCGTATTGGGGTATTACTTTCCAATGGGTTGCTTCTGGTGGCACCCTCCCCCTTTTATTTATCTTCTGATATCAGTCCGACATTCCCACTCTGCTTTACCTGACCACTGGTGTCTTCTGCCCCCATAGAGATCCAGACGTGTATAATTCTAATCTCAGGCTGATTTCATGGGTGATTGGAGTTCTTTGGTAGGTAATCAGCTCACTTTAGGGTACAGGTTGAAATGGCACCTCCTCCTAATTCCCCACCATCTTGTCTCCCCTCTCCACAGAGTCTTCTATATTGATTTTTTTGAGAAAACATGATACTGTTCTCCATAGTAGCTGCACCCATTTACAGTCCTGGCAACAATGCACAGTTCCTTTTACTTCACATTTTGCCCAACCCTTGTTATTTCTGGTCTTTGGATACTAGCCATTCTGACAGGTGTCAGGTGACATCACTGTGCGCTTTGATTTGCATTTCCCTGGTGATAAATGATGGTGAACATCTCTTCATATATTTTTGGCCCTCTCTGTGTTTTCTTTGGAAAAATACATATTCTGAACTCTGCTGATTTTGTAACTGCTATCTCTTTCTTGTGTTATTGAGTTGTATGAGTTCTTCAATATTTTGGATATGAAATCTTTACCAGTTAGGTAGTTTGCAATTATTTTCTCCTCTTCAGTATGTTGTCTTTTAAATGTGTTGATGATCAGAGATTTCCTTTGCTCTGCAGTAGGCTTTTAGTTTGATGTAGTCCCAGTTGTATATTTTTCATTGTAGCCTTCGCTTCTGATGTCAAATCCAAAAATCAGTGTCAAGAAGGATCTCAAAGAAACATTCTTCCAAAAAAAATTTTGTTAACAGGGGATTAAAAAATAGATCTATTCTGAAACTTCTGTGCTCCATAGTTTTAATAGATTCTTGGCTGGCTCAGTTAACACAGCATCTGACTCTTTATCTCAGAATCTTGAGTTAAAATGTAGGTCATGAAGCTTGTTAAAAAAACAGTTGGGGTGTTAATAACATTCTGCCTAATTTTCGTCTAGGTATTTCATGGGTATAGCTATTTTGTTGAAGTCTGTGCACATTTTGACTTTGCTGTTGTGGATGGGGTTGAATAGACATACGTTCACATTCCTTTACTTGAGGTTGCCCAGTGTTTCCAACACAACTTATTGTGGAGACTGTTGCTTCTGCATTTTATATTCTTGGAGCTTTTGTTGCAAATTAATTGACTACATACATGTGAGTTTCTTCCTGGACTTTCTACTCTGTTCCATTCATCTGTGTATCTGTCTGTATGTTGATACCATACAATTTTGATTGCTACAGCTTTTTAATTCAGTTCAAATTCAAAAAGTATGATGCCTCCAGTTTTGTTCTTTCTCCAGATGGCTTTGGCTATTCAGGGCCTTCTACGCTATTATTTGCTTTGTAGGATTACTGGTTTCATTTTTGAAAACACCGTGGAATGTTCAGGGGTTTGCGCTGAAGGTTTTGAATGCTTTATGCAGTGTGGACCTTTCAATTAAATATATTCTTGGGATCCATTAGCATAGGATGTCTTCGGACTTCATTCTGTCATCTTCAAATTCTTTCATTAATAATTTAAGTTTTCAGTATACAGGTCTTTCACCTCTGGGTGAAAATAATTCCTAGATGTTTTATTCTTTTTGAGTGATTATCAATTAAAAAATTGTTTTCTTAATTTCTCTCAATGATAGTTTGTAATTTGTGTATAGAGATGAGTCTCATTTTTGTATATTGAATTTGTGTCCTTAAGCTTGACTTAATTCATCTGTTAGTTTTAACAGGATTTTTGGAGAGTCATTAAGGGTTCAATATATCATATCATGTTCTCCTAGTACATAAAAAGTAAGCTGGGATTATAGGTTCATGTCATCTAGCTTGGAAAAAAAGGATATAGGTATGCTGAGATGTCGTTTTCAAATTTTCTAAAATGTTT
Source organism: Eira barbara (assembly GCA_020311275.1). Taxonomy (NCBI): domain Eukaryota; kingdom Metazoa; phylum Chordata; class Mammalia; order Carnivora; family Mustelidae; genus Eira; species Eira barbara. Next base: position 115,334,162 of record JAHRIG010000013.1, read on the forward strand.
TGTGGTTAATGTAAGTAAAGGAATTCATAAATATGACTTGTTTCATTTACAGTTTTCTTTCAACTGGATATACAGAGCTGTGGTTTAGACCAGTTATTCCCCACACTTTCCCACTGTACAAGCTGTGCTTCTTGGGAGACATCCACCATTTTCACTATTTTCTGTCCTTTAACCCAGGGCCTGACTCAGCTGCTCAGAAATACTTCTCAAAATAGTGCACTTGGGAAGAAGCCTGTTTTTTCATAGATTTCCTAGAAGACATCTTCCAAAACATTGAATTTTACAAAATTGTCTTTGATGTCTCTGGGAATCCTTGAAGATGTCTAAGGTTGAACGTTGCTTGTTTTGCAGACAGATCAGGGAGCCCTACAGCACTGCTCTCCTGCAATATCTCCTGTGGCCTCCCGAGAGTGGTGGGTGCTCTTAACAAGGATACTGCTCCACTTCTCCAGAAACAGAACTTAACTTCTTTTTGAATGTCCTTCACGGTCTTAGGGAATTGCTTCAAGGATTATTTATTGTAAAGATCCTTTGGGATCTAGTGACAGTTCCCTACAAGTGACAATGTAAGGTACTACAGTGACTAAACTGTGTCTCTTCTTTCACATGCAGATACATAAAATTATAAATGGCTGAATGAAGGTGGACCGTTCCCTCAGATGAAACAGAAAATGAACCCCAAATGGGTCACAGACCTAAATTTAAGAGCTAAAACTATAAACCTCAGAGAAGAAAGCCTAAGAAGAAATTTTCCTGACCTTAGATTTAGCATCTATTTTTTAAAGATCAACAAGTGGAAGAACAGATACATGGGTAAATTTGTCACCAACACAACTGCCTTTCCTCCAGGCTCCCCATGTGCTCCCAGGCACCAGGTAGGAACTGTAGGAATCATTTCTTGCTACCTCCTACTTAGCTGTACCCATTACATTCTCTAATTTAGGGATGGGTTCTGTAGCTTCAAAGCCCCACCTGGGTTCACCCAGCTTCAAAGAGGCTGAGTAGAGGCTAGAACTGCTCTTTCTCTGCCATTAGACTCTGTGTTCCATTCACACGACCCCAACCTGGAACTCATAGGTGTGCAAAGCTCCACATACAAACCCCCAGGCCTGGAGACCTCACTGAACTCAGAGGGCAGTGGTGTCACCTCGAACTGGGGCTTGGCCTGGGTCTGTTGTCTGAAGATGGCAGGCCTTGGCACTGAGGACTCTCCTAGTTCCAGGTAACCTTTGTCCTGCAGGAGGAGGGTTCTCAAAGGTTCATGTAACCTCAGAGTTGAGAATCCCTTCTGAAGCATCTGGAATGCAGTCTTCTTGTTAGGTGGGGCCAACAAGAGCAGGAAAGGCCTGGATTCAAATCCTGCCCCTGCCTCATTGTGGAATATGGAAAGGGGCACTTTCTTAAAGCCTTGGTTTCCTTATTCGTCAAACAGAGAGAGCATTTCTGCCTTCCTCAAGGAATTGTTATAGAGATTGACTGACATGATTCATGTTCTCAGAAGACATTCAGTCATCCCTAGATTAGCCCACTGTGAGCCCACTGCTGCCATGGGCTCTGGGCCTCTGCCTTACTCTGTCCCTTTTACCTGGAAAGCCTGGCTCCACCTGACTCAATTGTCTTTCCAGAAAGTCTTCATCCCCTCCAGTATGGGTGAACTGTCCCTCACCTGGGATCCCACGACATTGGTCTTCATCCATCAGACCCAGGCCAGCCCTGGGTCAGAATCTCACCCAGAACTTCTGTCCTGGACATGAACAATACTCACTGTGGAGACTGTCAGTCTGGAGCTTCCTAAATTGTCATCTGTTTTTGGAACAAATGTTGGGGTGCCTTGCGAAGGGGCTCTTTCCCTCCAAAGCAGGCAAATGAGCTGCCCTCACTTCCATCATGCCTGTCTCCTGTCTCACCCTATCGTATAATCATTGGTACATAGCATCTTAGGCTTCTTTGCCTGCCAGGATTTGAGAACCTTCTGCTGGTCAGAGTTGAAAGTATTTTCTGGAGGTGAATTTGGTTTTTGATGGGTCTGTTGGTAGGATGAAGCCTGACCACTCCTTACAAACCTACACAGAGCCTGTGCCCCTGACCAATATGACGGTGGATGGTAGGATGAAGCCTGACCACTCCTTACAAACCTACACAGAGCCTGTGCCCCTGACCAATATGACAGTGGAGGCCCTTCCTTTAGTGCTCAGAGCTCTCCTGTCTCATTTGAGTCCCCATTCACTGGTGATTCTCTCTCTTCCTGCAGGGACAGCCCCGGATGTCCTCTCTCTGAAGATGTACTTTCTGTGCCTGGTTAGCTCCATCTTGTGGCAGAGAAGACAGGGATTACTACCATGGCTACTCCAGCAGCTTCAGATCAAGTGGATACCCCTTACCCAACATTGTGGGAGGACAGGGATCTCCCCTTTCTTTTCACATGGTGTCTTGAGCTGGAAGCACAGATTCCTCTCTCACACAAGCTGAATTTGAGGGATACCAAGGTTGGGGCAGGCAGGGGTATGGGGTCATGGCTGGAGGAGCCTGAAAGCTGTGGACAAACTATATCCAGTGCCAAAACCCTTGGTAGAGGCTCTCTCCATCCTCTAGCTTCCATGAGCAGCCAAAGTGCTTTGTAAGGGCCTCTCTTGTTCACAAGGGTTCAAGTGCTTTTTGCTGTTGTCACTACAACTACATCTGGATGAACCCAAGTCTGTAACTTACTGACCTGCGCTGTCCTTAGAGGTTCTTCCCTGAAAAGATGTGGTCCAGCCAGGATAGACAGGGAGCAACCTGATAGGAGTGGCCTGGTCTGCACTCCTCTGCTGGCCTGGAGCAGGGCGTGGTTGCTCAAGTTAGAATGAGTTATGGAGCACTAGGGGCTGGAGTGCCTGAAGCGCATCACCGGACAGGGCCTGGGTGATGTGTGTTCCAGGACATGGGGCAGGGATGCTTGTGGGGGAGGACACATGAGGGGGTGTGTGGGAAAGCCCTTCCTTGCTCCATGGCCACTCCCACTACCGATGGACTCACTGCTGGCTTGTCCTCCTCATGGCTTTAGGTCTCATCTGTAGACTCCAGGTCCCTCCTTTTCCCTGGAAGGCTTCCGCTTAATAAAGAGAGCATAGATAGAGAAGCCTGGAGCCTGTCCTCCAAAAACGTGGTTAAAGCGGCATTCAACAAATGGTGCTTATAGGAATCAGACATAAAGAACAGAGATTTGTGACACAGATGTACTTATTACATTAATGATGAGAGTCAAATAGTTGGAAATGGCTCAGGTGTTCAACATATGGGGCTTTGAGAGCTGTCACTGAGAATGTCCAAGGGGACAGCAGTGACAGGGCCTATCCACTGTGGGGACATCAGGTAGAACAAGAGCCCAACCCTAAAACTCTCCCTGCCCCCCACACCGTCTCACACACACACAGGTGCACGTGCGCTTGAGCGCACACTAAATCCAGAGAGAAAAGCCTGGAAACGGGACACCATCCATAATGGGGGATTATTTCATGGAAGAAATCGTTATTCAATCATTATTTTACTACATAAATATAGTCTGCCGAAACCTAAAGAACTATTTACTTTATTACCTGACTTGTTAGTAAAAAATGGGAAGATTAAGATGTAATTTTAATATTTTTATAATATGCCCACTAGAATAGTTTAAGTGTGGCCTATGAAGGAAAATGAAAGAATTTAAAGGTGTCTCATGGACCCAGACCTTTCCCTGGTTTCTGCCTTTCAAGGTATCCTTATGAAAGGGAACACAATTCCAGATAATGAATGTAGTTCATTTTGGGGCTTCCCGTGATCATTGTTGTCTCAGAAACATTCGTTTGTAATAAAATGTTATTTTAATAAAACATTGAAAAAAGATTTTTGTATCTTTCATATGTTCTGTAGCCAGACAGAGAAGGCCATATTGTAGGATTCCAAGCATATGAAAATCCCAAATGGAGTAAAGTACCAAAGACATAGAGAAAAGCAGTGGTTGCTGGGACTGGGGTGAGGGAATGAGCAGTGAGTGATAAGTAGCCCAGGTTTCTCTGTGATGGAAATGTTCTTCAAGTAAATGGTTGTGCAACACTCCTAAAGTACTTAATGGCACCTCCATATACCATTGAAAAGGATCAGAGTAAAATTTTATGTAAACTCAAATTCTACTTTATTTAATGAACAAAATCTATTAAGGCACTATATGAATTAGAGCCCTGGCAACCACCTGCACTGGTCCCAACAGGGCAGGTGGTGTCACCACCCTTCTTAACGTGTGAGCTCCAGCAATAGGGATGGTTTGGGCCAGCTTTGTCTCTGAAGATACAGCGGGTGCCACAGTGGGAGCTGGGTTGAGTTCCTGATGTGGTTCAGGATGTTGCTCTGGGCCTGGTGCTGTAGCTCCATGAAGAGAAAGTATCATCAGCATGATTGAATTTCCATGTCCTTTCTAAATAAAGGGAACTTTTCACACCACTCAATGTTGCCTGCATCTGGGAACCAATCCCTGGGAAGTCTCCATGACTAAAGACCATGGGGACAGGGATCTGAGACTATTTACTGCTCTCCACCCAACTGCACTCTATGGAGGCTTGCTCAGTGTGGCCCACCCTGTCCCCTCCTCAGGCTCACATCAGTTACCCCCATTCCTTCTCACCATGGCTTCTGGTGCCGTGGGCTCAAGGTGTTGCAGCTGTGAGAGCAGAAGCTGGGCACGGTGTTCCAGGTCTGAGCCTGGCATATTGAGCCCCATGTATGCCAGCAGCATATTCAGGCTGGGAAATTCTGGGGGCTGGAAAAATACTCAGAATATTTTTCTAGATATGTGTTCAAGGTGGAGGAGAGGGCCCTGGGGATAGACAGGAAGAGGAGTCAGAGGACAGGGCACCCTCACAAAACAATATCCCAGGGAACCCTGTGGGAACCTAGGCCCTGGGCATCCAGCTCCTGTCAGAGCCCAGTCCTACTCCTTGTCCATTTGTGATCTGGCAATCCTGCCTGACACAAGCCTGCTTACAGACAACAGGCTGGCAAAACCTCAATGAGTGGGAGTCCATGATCAATGGTGGGACTATTTCTGTCCTTCATGGGGGATCTGGACACACTCTGTAGTCTGTCTCCTTGTGCACTTGCCATTTGAATTCAACTGCATGTGCCCTGGGAGGGGTGGTATCTGGCCTCTTAATTACCCTCACTGCACACCCTGCTGCTCTACGAAGTTTCAACGAAGGAGGGAACAAAGGGACTCTGTCTCTAGCCAGACCTTCCCAGGACTCTCCCAATACTTCAAACCTTACCTCCTGTGCCCATGTGCTTCTTCTTTCACTAGGTGCCATGAGTGGGTCTCCTTCCACTGACACTAATCTCCCACAGGGTTTGGAATATCTGGTCCCTATGCTCTCACTGGATCTCCTGAGCACCCTCTGATCACCCAGTGTCCAGGATCTGACATATTGCTGAGTGTAGTGGTTTCCACAGACTCTCTTCTAGGTCCCAGGATTGGTGTAGAGACAGGGATGGAGCTGTCCTCCATCCCCCTCCGCTCTCCCACAGTAACCACACCCACAGTTCCCCCGGGCACCTTCCTTTTTCCAGAAGAAACTCTCAGACCTTCACCCTTAAAGAGGAATCACAGATGTGTGGGATGAGGCTCCAAGAGTCCCTTCAACTCACAGTTCCTTTGCTGCTCTGGTGGAGAGGGAAGGCCCTCCTGCATCAGCTGAAGCTCACTCATATGTTCTGCTGCTCCTGGGCTCCGCTGACTTCATCATAGCTGGAGAAAATGCACCCATATATAGAGGAGGCCAAGGGACATCACATGAAATGTCCTGTGGAGGTTACCTCTCATTGTGTCCAGTGTCACTGTCTGACTCGTGACTAGTCTGGAGACCTGGGCTGCTGTCTGCTCTGTGCAGAGATCACAGTCAAGTCCTAAAGAAGCACCTGCACCTCGTGGGGCTTCCTGAATACTTGATGAATGAAAGGGCCCCAACCAGTCCATCACAGGTTTCTGAGTGGGCCTGGGGCGCCTCTTCACCCTAGGGATCCCTGCTCTGCTTTCATCCAGACACAGACCCCAAATGCAGTCTTGGATCTCTCCTTCAAATGGCAAAATAGCCCAACTCAAGACCATAGTGATAGTGAGGGATGAGGCAGAAGTTTCATCATGAGGAGCAAGACAATGATAAATGAGCTTGACCAAAGGCCCTCTAGCAGACCTTTCCACAGGCCCAGGCACCCAAGTGTACTTTCCCTACAAGAGCCCACTGAGTTACTACAATAACACTGCCCAATCAGAGGAACAAACTGAGGCTCGGGAAATTTGGGGACATTTCCAAGACTCACAGCAAGTGGTGGCCAATCCAACTGGGCAGTTAAGGACAGGGTGCTCACCTTGCAAACAGGAAGTCCAACACCTCTTGGATGGTGGCAGTGGCTTGATATGTGCCCAGGAACATGTAGGCATAGCTGAGGTCTCTTCTTAGGAAATTAGGCACCAAATGTATTTGCTTCTCTAGCAGCCTGGCCCGGTTTGTTCATAGCACACAGGTCTCACTCCTCTTCATCAGTGATCCATATTTACCCTGATGTGAAACAGAGGAGACATGAGTCAGTTTTGTAGCCACCAGGAGGGTTAGGGTTTGGAGCATGGCAAGAGGTGGGACTAGAGGGCCCACAGTCATAAAAGCAATAAGGTGGTTATATCAATGTCCTGAGATCGAGCTCCTCATAGGGCTGCATACTTAGGGCAGCCCTATGAGGTTAAGGATACTGTCTCTCCCTCTGCTTCTCCCCACTCTCCCCCTGCCTCTCTCAAATCAGTCAATCAATCAATTAATAAATCTTTAAGGAAAAAGAAATACCTTTCTTGGCAGACATGCAAAGAATTGAAGTCAGTGATGTCTGACCTCGATAGTGTCTCAGATCAGACTGTGAGATGTGTATTGATAGCACCTCCCTCATGAACAGCATCTATTCTCTGGTTTCTGATAATAGATCCCATTCTTGAGATGAGAACACAGAGACATTTTCTTGGGTGAGACAGCTCAGGATATTATGGCATGTAGGCTGTTTGGTGCAGCACTATGAGTTAGCAACAGAAGAGAATCACATCAAAGTCCTGAATAATTGAAGGGCTCAATGGCTGTGACAAATGACTGGCCTTCTGGAATGTTGTTCAACACAATAAGGCCCCTGATCCTGACCCTGGAGGGACCCTGGATGTGCTCCCTCAAAACCAAAAGGCAGAGCGAGAGACAGAGTTCCATTGGCAACATGTCCCTTTGGTTAAAAGTCTCCCAACTCACCATGATCACCTGCAAGACTTGCAGAACTTGGGGAGGACCGTCAGGCCAGCGGGGACACCTGGGAGCACAAGTTAGATAAATACATAGCACAGTGCAAAAGGATTCTAGATGAATGGCATGAGACATGGTTTTAAGTCTCTTTTCTGATATTATTACAAATATGTGGACAATGACTACATCTGGCCAGGGTAGGGACAGGGCAATGAGGGCAAGATTGAAAAGGAGATGGAGATGCAGATTCATGTGGGTCCAGGAATCTAGCAGGGAGCCCACAGCAGTACTAGGCTGGCTTCTGGGACTGGGTCCTTTCTGTTTCACTGGGACCCTGGTGGATGGATTTCCCCAGCACCTGCCCTCCTCCCTGAGCCAGCGCACTGGACTCTGTTGGCAGTGTGGGGCACCTTTTGTCCTTCAAGGAGGTAGAGCAGAGGATCTCATCATTCATCTCCTGCCCAATCTCCTGTGTGGAGCTCTGTAAAGACAATGCCCAACAACCGGTGAGGAGGCCTCAGAGCCTTGTCTGGCTGCCTTTGCTGGTCCTCAGACCCAGGGCACTCCATTCCAGACATACAACACCCCAGTATGCACACACCTCCAACAAGGAGAGAAATGTGACACAGCTTCAGGGCCTTGGATGAGCTCTGAGAGAGGTAAGAGGCATCTCAGGAATCCTTTCCACCCTGCCCACCATGATATTGGTGCCAACGTAAAGGGATCACCAGGAACCACTATCTTGCAAACCCCTCCATCCTAGTGCCAGGAACCCCCACATATCCCTCTTTGCCAGAAACTCGAGAGGAGAGGACGAGGCTGCCCTGGGATGGCTCAGAGGGGTGGCTTGGCCTGGCATAGGATGTTCTCTATTTCCTTATGGAACCTCCTGCCAAATGCCCTGAGGCTTTGGGCGTGAGGTTTGAGCCAATATCTGTAGCATGTGAAAAAGTCATTCCCCTGTAGTTTCTGGGATCCAGAATCCCAGGAAGTAGGCAAACAGCAAGAGAACATCTTTCAGTATTGGATGTCTCTAGCCAAGTAACCCTGCTTCTAGACTACACTAGAATGTGGGAGCCTGTTTGCGGGGTTTGAAATTCTGTTGGGGTCTGCAGTCAAGGAAGTAACCTCACTGCCTGAGATCACCTACCCAAGTCCACTCTTAGATTGACAACTAAACAAACAGTGCTCAGGATTGCCATCTGCTCATCCTCATTTTGCCTGCAAGGCCACATCTGTACACAGTGACACCAACACACCCCTTTCCACAGACCCCTAAGGAAGGTCTGTGTGCAGCCAGGGCCCCAGCTTGGAAACACACGTGGCTTCAAGAACAGCTCTCCATTCTTACCTGTTTGTGTCCCTGGATAAGCCATTATCCCTGTCAGGGGTAGTCTGCATCTTATCCGTACAATACAGATGATTCTATCATGTACTTCCTCCAGATGTCCATAGGCGTATGTAGGATAATATCTGTGATTTTGGAGGAATGGTGTCACATATAAGAAATAGCTCCAACCACATATTCTTCCTCTTCTTACCTTCTCTGGGTCTGCTATTGATTAGATCCTACTCTACATTCCCTACTGGTGTGTGTGTGTGTGTGTGTGTGTGAGAGAGAGAGAGAGAGAGAGAGAGAGACTGTGTGTTTGTGTGTGCATGCGCACTCTCTCATGTGTGTATACATGTGTTCATCAGTGCTCAAATTCTGGAGTCCCAGAAGATGACAGCCTCACCTACTGAGGGGTGGGTAATAGCTTCCCAAGATCTTATGTTTTCTAATTTTAAAGGCAAGAAGGGATTGCAGCCTTGGCCTCTGAAGGTCAGAATTCACCCTTACCTCTAGAGACTGCATATCCTGTACTGAGAGCCATTACCTCCTTTCCAATGGGTGTAATGTGGATAGGCGTCCACTCAGTGTGTTGCCATGACCTGGGCTGCCCCTCAGACAAGAACTTGCTGGAATGACTCCTGTCAATGCGCACACTCACCCTTATACCAGCTCCATGTCTGTAGCCACTTCTTTCAACACAACTTTTTCCAGAACCCTCCAGGGAATGGCTATGTGTATCCAGGGCCCCTACTTTGAGGACATGCAAAGAGCTGGGTTCATGCTTGGTTCAGCCTTCTTACCAGTCTGGGCAATCCCCTAAGCCTGCAGAGGCCTTCATCTTCTCCTCTCAGTGGTTCCCTGAAATCCCATATCCTGTTTACACATCTTTGTGTAACCCTGTCCCCTGGAGTGTGGTCTGGACATAGTGAGTCCCATTCCACAGAACATGGCAACATGACTCACAGGCCCCTTCTGAGATTTAGTTCTAAAAGCTCATTGCCCATCCCCATTCTGCCTCTGACCCATGTTCTCTCTCAGTTCCTCACACAGGAGTACAAGCCCCTATGTTAAACCATGACCCAGACATGTGCATGTTACCTACCAATGAGGGCCAACAACAGACAGAACTCAGGCCTTTGAGATGGACTGAATCCTGCCAACACCCCTAAGTGAGCTAAGGTTCTCAGTGAAGCAGGTCCTACCTTGGTGTTGTCAACAGCCCCAAAGTACTGAGAGGCTCTGGCAGGAACCCCTAGCTGAGCACTGCTGGATATCTGATCCTCTGAGACTGTGAGACAGTGTCTGTTGGTTAAGCCACTGAATGTGGAGTTATGTGGTCACGTGGCACTCGGGACAAGGTACTGATACTGTCCTCCTGACCCAGGCCTTGGCCCTCATCCCCTTCCTCTATGCTCCTCTCTTCAGCTTCCTCCAATCACTTTGGCCTCATTTCTAACCTCCGCTCCAGGAATATCATATTCTGCTCCCAATCTTCTGCACCATGGTGCCCTCTGCCAGGCTAAATATACTCTGATTTGTGCAGGACTGTCTCTTTCTTTTTCTGCCATGGGAATTCTCAATGTCATCTCAGCACAGTCTTCTCACACCCCTCACCTGGTAGAGCTCAGGATCCAGTTGTGGTCCCTTGCTCTTTTCTTATGGAGCAAATGCTCTTTTCATTCACCTTTTTGGTTCATGTTTGTCCATCTTCCCCTCTAGACCCTGAGCTCTTAAAGGGAGAAACGGGTTGGCTGTTAAGCACTGGCATCAACTGAGTGCTCAGGGCCCAGAGGCTGAATAAACAAGCTAGAGGATCCAGCCTACCACTGACCAGCTCTATTGCCAAAACTTATTTGATTTTTGTCATGTGTAAGTCATTTTCTTTTCTTTTCCTTTCTTTTCTCTTCTTTTCTTTTTTTTTTTTCCTAAGGAAACTCTGTGTTCCATTTTGGGCTCAAACTCATGACCCTGAGATCAAGTACCACATGCCCTACTGACTGAGGAAGCCAGGTGCTTCTTTGGTCATTTTTCATAGGTTCTAGGATGATAACTATTGAAGTTTACTTGTTGATTTCAACATTTTATATGTATATTATGTTATGGTGAATTACCAAACTTTGGTAGCATATCACCATAGATTTCCTCACATGACAGTGCTGAGTGGATCTTCAGTTTAGAGATGGAGCTCCTTCATATGGTCTTTCAGGAACCCAGAGTCCCTCCACCATGGGCCTTCTCACTCCCTGGGTTGTCATGAAGCTCTGACGCCAACAACACTAGGGGAAAGATGACAAATACACACAGAAGTTTGTTTCCATTCAGGTCTTGTAAGCCTAAATATACATGTTTATGCTCAATCTTTTATATAACTTTTTTAGCATTTTATTTATTCATTAGAGAGGAAAGAACACAAGAAGGGGTAGTTGCAGAGGGAGGAGAACCAGAGAGATGCTGAGGTGAGGAGGACAAGGGGTGGCTTATATGGACTGGAACAGCTTGGGCCAAACAGAGCAAGTCTCCACCAACTGTATTGTAGGCTGGGATTAATGAGTAAGCTCAGATCCCTGTGCCCATGACCTGCCACCAGGAGAGACCTCCCAGGGATTGCTTCATGGGCTCAGACAACATTGCATGGTGGGAAAATTTCCTTTACTTAGAAGGACACGAAAAGTCAATCATGATGTGGATACTTTCTCTTCGTGGAGCTACATCACCAGCCCCAGAATAAGATCCTGACCCACTTCAAGAGCTACCTCCAGCTCCCACTGTGATGCATGCTGCAGCTTCAGAGTTTGAGTAGCATGGTTGGAAATACATTGTGTGGGTGATATAGCTGTGGATATAACAGAAGGGAGGAAACTGGGCTAAGGAGGCTACTGCAAAGTTTTATCAGCAAAGAAGTACACAATTGAAACTTTTAAGAGTCTACTACTATGGGGGATGTCCCTGGATTAAAGGTGTTCATGTGGTGAAGTGGGGTGGAATTCCACGTGTGGCAGCATGAGGATCCTGGAGTTCACAAGAAGAACAGTTGGGGCCTGAATGCTTCAGAGTCCTCAGATGTCAGTTGGGGAAAGCTGGCTGAAAACCGTAAAGCTAGGTGCTGGCTTTCTGCTCTATGTATCCCTAAACTTTGAATCAAAGCACAGTTGGGTGACCACATTCCTGGGAAGAGTCCACCAAACCTAGCCAAACCAAACAAAAGAACACAAAACAAAAACAAACAAACAAACAAAAAACGCCAGAAGCGTGGCAAGACCTCCAACCCCCAGGAGGTACAGCATGACTCTGTGCCACAGAAATCCATAGAAATTGGAGTTGGAACTCAGTCACGTGCCCGAGATAAAAATGCTTTGTCACTGGCCGGGTGAACACAGAATTCTGACAGAAATGGAGGAGATAAGACTGATGGAATGCTTTTCTGTGAGAACTCACTGAAGAGTTGGGGTGCAAATTTTCAGCTCCTGGGTAGAGAGCAGGGTGAAGCCAAATTCAACCCACCCATTGGTGCTGTAAGCCTTCAGGGAGTAATTCAGGGCCACATACTGGAATCCAGGGTCAATTACACGTAGGTCTGCCTCTGGTTAGGAGAGGTGCATTTGTACCAGCCGAAGTACACCTGAGAATCAATGCAACAGACCCCTCCCGCAGAAGACCATCACAAACAACTCACTCCTGTCAAGTTTACTGATCATAGAGGGCTGCAAAGCTTCAACTTTTAAGGAAAACACTAAATAGCATTCTTTGTATTTTTATTTTTTAGTCTTTTATTTATTTTTTCAGTTTTATTATTTTTCATCTTTTTAAATAATTTTTACTCTTTTTAAAATTTATATTATTTAGTTTTATTCCTCTTATTGTTATTTTACTTTTTCTTTCTTCTTTTCTTTTCTGGAAACAATGATGAGATGGAGAAATTCACCCCAAAAGAAAGAACTGGAGGTTGTACTCACTACTAGGGATTGAATCACTATGGATATGTCAAATATCTGAACTATAATTTAAAACAATGATTCAAAAGATACTAGACAGGCTAATAAAAGCATAGAGGACACTAGAGAGTCCCTCACGATAGAAATAAAAGAGCAATAATCTAGACAGACCCAAATTAAGAATGTTATTAACAGAGATTCAGTCCCAAATGAAGACTATGAGAAGGACGGTGAGTGAGGCAGAAGAGGAAGTCAATGATATAGAAGATAAAATAATAAAAAATAAGGAAGCTGAAAAACAGAGAATGAAAACTATTGGATCACAAAGGGAGATTTTGAGAACTCAGCACTTCCATAAAGTGAAATAATATCCAGATAATAGAGGTACCAGAAGATGATGAGAGGGACAGATAGTGGAGCAGGTTATTTCAACAAATTGGAGCTGAGGAATTTCCCACCTAGCAGAAGAAAACATGTACTCAACTCCAGGAAGTATGGAGAACGCCTCTCAGAATCAATAAAACTATATCAACAACTTGACAAATAAGAGTCAAGCTTTCAAACTGCAGTGATAAAGAGAAAATCCTGAAAGCAGCTCAGGACAAGAGAGCCTTAACCCTGTAAGGGTAGTTATAGAAGGCTGGCAGCACACCTGTCCACAGACATCTGGCAGGTCAGAAAGGACTGCATGATATATTCAATGTGCTAAGTGGGTAAATTAAGCAGCCAAGAATACTTAGTCCAGGGAACCTGTCATTCAGAGTAGAAGGAGAGATAAAGAGTTTTCCAAGACAAACAAAACCTAAAGATTGTGAACACTAAACCAACCCTGAAAGAGATATTTTTGGGGATCCTTTGAGTGTAGAGAGAGACCAAAGGTAACAAAAATCCAGAATGGAACAGAGACAATCTACAGAAACAGCAACTTTGCAGGTAACACAATGGCACTGAATTCATATCTTTCAATATCACTCTGACTGCATATGGACTCAATGCTCCAATCAAAAGATATAGGGTATCAACACGGATTAAAAGAAAAACAAGACCCATCAATATACTGCTTACAAGAGACTCATTGCAGATGCAATGACAAGTCGAGATTGAAATTGAAGGCATGGAGAATCATTTATTATGCTAATGGGCATGTAAGGAATGCTGCGGGAGCCATCCTTCTATATTAGACACACTAGATTTTAAATTGAAGGCTATTATAAGAGATGAAGAAGGACACTATACCATAATAAAAAGGATGTATCCAACGAAAAGATCTAACAATTGTAAATAGTTATGCCCCTAACTTGGGAGCCGCCAAATATACACAACAATGAATTAAAAAATTTAAGAAACTTCTTGATTAGAATACAGTAATAAAAGAGGACTTTAAGAACCCACTCACAGCAATGGACAGATCATCTAAGCAGAAGATCAACAAGGAAACTCAGGCTTTGAATGACACACTGGACCAAATGGACTTCACGGAGATATGCAGAGCACTGCCTCTGAAAACATCAGAAAAACATACTTTTGGAGGTTACATGGAACATTCTCCAGAAGAGATCACATACTAGCTAAGAAATTAGGTCTCACAAGTACCAAAAGATTGACATCATACCATGAATACTTTTAGACCACGAATCTTGAAGTTAACCACAAGAAAGAAGGTGGAAGGACCACAAGTACGTGGGGGTTAAAGAACAACCTACTGAAAAATGAATGGAGAATCAGGAAATTAAACAAGAATTTAAAAATACCTGGAAGCAAATGAAAATGAACGTAGAACAATTCCGAGCCTTTGGGATGCAGCAAAGGCAGTCCTATGTGGGAAGTAAAGGCGATAAAAGTCTTTCTTAAGAAACAAATTATATTCTCCTATACACAACCTAACCTTAAACGTAAATGATCTGAAGAAAGAACAGCAAATAAAGCCTAAATCCAGCAGGTGAAGAGAAATAATAAAGATTAGAATGCAAATCAATGATACAGAAATTAAACAAAAAGTAGAACAGATCAATAAAACTAAGAGCTGGTTTTTTGAAAGAATGAGTAAGATGAATGAAGTGCTAGGCAGACTTCTCAAAACGAAAAGAGAAAGAACCAAATAAATAACATCATGAAAGAAAAAGGAGAGCAGTCAACCAACATGGAACGAACAAGACAATATTATGTGCAATTAAATGCCAAGAAATTAGGCAATCTGTAAGAAATCGATGCCTTCTTAAAAATCTATAAACTACCAAAACTGAAAGAGCAAGAAACAGAAAACCAAAACGGACCCACAATCAGCAAAGAAATGGAATAAAAAACAACCCAACAAGCCAGTCTTGGACCTGATGGCTTCGCAGGGGTATTCTAGCAAATATTTAAAGAAGAATTAATACCTATTCTTCTGAAACTGTTCCAAAAAATAGAAATGGAAAGAAAAGTTCCAAACTCATTCTAGGAGGGTAGCAGTACCTTGATCCCCAAACCAGACACTGACCCCGCCATAAAGGAGAATTTCAGACCAATATCCCTGATGAACATGGATGGAAACCTGCTCCCCAAGAAAATAGTTAATAGGATCCAACAGTAAATTCAAAGGATTATTCAACACAGTCAAGGGAGATTTGTTCCTGGGATGCAAGGGTGGTTCCATATCTGTAAATCAACCAGTGTGATACAACATAAGAACCATATGACCCCCCAAGAGATACAAAGAAAACATTTGACAAAATACAATACCTTTTCTTGATAAAAACAATCTGCCATGTAGGGAAAGAAGAAAATGCCTCAGTATCATGAAAGACCACAGCAAATATCATCCTCATTAGAATAAATATAAGAGTTTTCCCCCTAAGGTCAGTAACACAACAGGGATGTCCACTCTCACTATTGTGAAACATGCTACTGGTAATTCTACCCTAAGCAATCAGAGAACAAAAATAAATAAATGCACACAAAGTGGCAAAAAAGAAGTCAATTTTCTTCCTCTTTGCAGTTGACAAGCTATTTTATGTAGAAAATCCAAAAGACTCCTCCCAAAAATAGCTAAAACCTATACAGCAATTCAGCAAGTCTCAGGATATAAAACCAATGTGCAGAAGTCAGTTGCATTTCTGTACACTAACAATGAGGTAGAAAAAAGAGAAATCCAGGAATTGATTCCATTTGCAATTTCATGAAAAAACATATGATACCCAGGATTGACCCTGACCAAAGAGGTAAAAGATCTGTGTTCTGAAAATTACTGAACTCTTATGAAAGAAGTTGAGGGAGACACCAAGGAATGGAAAAACATTCCATGCTCATGGATTAGAAGAACAAATGTTATTAAAATATCTATGCTACCCAAAGAAATCTACACATTCAATGCAATCCCTTTCAAAATACCCTCAACATCTTTCAGAGAGCTGGAACAAGCAATCCTAAAATTTGTGTAAAACGAAAAAAGAATACATGGGGCCAACAGAATGTTGACAAGGAGAATGAAAATGGGAAGCATCACAATTCCAGACTTCAAGCTGTATTTCAAAGCTGCAATCACCAGGACAGTATGGTAGGCGCATAAAACCAGACACCTACATCCATGGAGTAGAATAGAAGACCCAGGAATAGACCCTCAACTCTATGGTCTTCCAGTCATTGACAGAGGGGAATGAATATCCAGTGGGAAAAAAAAGACAATCTCTTCAACAAATAGTGTTGGGAAAATTGGACAGCCACAGGCAGAAGCATGAACCCGGACCACTTTTTTACACAATGCACAAAAACAAACTCAGAATGGATGAAAGACCTAAATGTGAGGAAGGAAACCATCAAAATCCTAGAGCAAAATACAAGCAACAACCTCTTTGACCTTGGCCAATACAACTTCTTGCCAGAGGCAAGGGAAACAAAATCCAACATGAACCACTGGGACTTCATCAGGAAAAAAAGCTTTTCCAGGGCAAAAGAAACAATCAACAAAACTGAAAGGCAGACTACAGAATGGGCGAAGACATTTGCAACTGACCTAAATAAAGGTCTAGTCTCCCTAATCTAAGAAGAACTTGTCAAACTCAACACCCAACCCCCCCCCAAAAATCCAACTCAAGAAATCACCAGAAAAAATGAACAGAGAAATCTGCAAAGAACACATAAATGGCTTACGACACATGAAAAAAAATTCTCAACATCACTCTTCATCAGAGTAATACGATCAAAACAGTAATACAGATCAAGCCCATCATGAGGTACCACCTCATACCAATCAGATTGCTCAAATGAACAGCTCAGGAAAGAACCTTTGTTAGCAAGGATGCAGAGAAAGCACAAAACTCTTACACTGCTGGTGGGAATGTAAACAGGTGCAGTCACTCTGGGAATAGTACAAAGGTTCCTCAGAAAGATAAAAATAGATAAATACTAGGTATTTATCCAGAGGATATAAATATAGTGATTAGAAGAGGCACATGCGGGGCGCCTGGGTGGCTCAGTGGGTTAAGTCGCTGCCTTCGGCTCAGGTCATGATCTCAGGGTCCTGGGATCGAGTCCCGCATCGGTCTCTCTGCTCAGCAGGGAGCCTGCTTCCCTCTCTCTCTCTCTCTCTGCCTGCCTCTCTGTCTACTGTGATCTCTCTGTCAAATAAATAAATAAAATCTTTAAAAAAAAAAAAAAAAAAAAAAAAAAAGAAGAGGCACATGCCCCCAGTGTTACTGCAGCAATGTCCACAAAAGCCAAACTATGGAAAGAGCCCTGATGCCCATTCACTGATGAATGGATCAAGAAGACTTGGTATATATACTCAATGGAATATTACTCAGCCAACTCAGCCAATGAAAAGAAGGAAATATTTTCCCTTGCAAGAGTGTGGATAGAATTGGAGGGTATCATGCTGAGTGAAATAAGTCACTTAGAGAAAGACAAATACCATAATATTTCCCTCCTATGTGGAATTTAATAGACAAAACTGACAGATATAGGGAAAGGGAAAGAAAAATAAAACAGGCTAAAAACAGAGAGGAAGACAAACCATGAGAGACCCTTAACCAAATAGGGTATATACTGAGGGTTGCTGGAAGAGAAGTGGGTTGGGGGATGGGGTAATTGGCTGATGGGCATTAAGGAGGGACCTTGATGGCATGAACACTGGGTGCTATATAGAACTCATGAATCACTAAATTCTCCCCCCTAATTAACAATGCAGTGTATATTACCTAACTTGAATTTAAACAAAACTAAAATATAAAGGTAACGAAACAAAACAAAACAAAACCAAGGGTGCAAAAATGTAAAAAAAAAAAATCACTCTTCTCACTAGCTCTATAAAAATATAAAACTAATTTTCATTTTAAACATATGTTTACATAAGATGTACACGGATTTTAAGAAATGGAACAGGTGAATATATGGGAAGGGGGAAAAGAAAAAAATGAGAGGAGGAAACAAGCTACAAGAGACTTTTAAGGATAGAGATAATCTGAGGGTTGATTGAGGAAGGTGGGTAGGGGGTGGCTAGATGGGTGATCGGTATTAAAGGGCAATTTTTGTGATGAATACTGGGGATGTATGTATGTGATGAATCACTGAATTCTACTCCAAAAACCCATTTTGCACTATATGATCTCTAACAAAAATTTAAATTAAACAAACAAACAATAAACCTGTATTAAGGTGAGTTTCCCCAGCCAGCTTCTTCACTTGACTCCCTGTACTGACATTGGAAGTTTGTGTGTGGTGTTCAGGGATGAGTGAAAAGTGTTTTGAAAGAGGCAGCAGAAGGCGCTGTGGGGGCACACAAGAGAAAAGCATAGGGGACTGCCCAGATGGCCGGGAACCACAGACTTCACTACCAGTGGTGAGGAAGGAGGACACCCAGGACCAGCTGTCTGCTGTGGCCTACACTTTCTCCATCCATTGGCTCAAACAGTGGAGGCTGACGCCAGCAAGGCCTGCACCCCAGGTTACCATTCAGGCGCTACTGGGCTATCCTTGCACCGTTCAGTCATAAGTGATTTACTCATTCACTCAAGCATGCATTCAGCCAGCAGTTATTAAAAACTTGCTGTGTGCTTGGCACTGTGTCTGGGCCTGTCCTTATCCCCTAAGAGTTCAACATGTGATTAGGAATTCAGCATAGAAGATTATGAGGCCCCCATATATGCTGACTGACTCATCAAGTTTCCCCAGCTTATAGCATTAGTGTCTGGCACATAGCAGGTGCTCAAATAATACTTGTTGTATGAGTGAATAAAAATATAACTAGTGATAATACCTCTACTTTACTGAGCTCTTTCCACTTTACATATACTGTCTTAATGCTCAAGTGGGTCCTGTTGTTATCTTATTTTATTGATAAAGTGAAGCACAGAGAGGTTAAGTAAATTGCTTAAGGTCACAAAGCCAGTCTGAACTCTTAGCCATATTCCCTGTGCCATCACAGCAGTGCAAGACAGGATGCACTCAGGGCCAAGGTGTAGCAGATAAGGGAGCCTTGCGATATCAGAGGGCAGAATGGTCAGGAGGGGTTAGGGCAGAGTGGGAAGGCTTCATGAAGATCAGACAGAAGGGCAAGTAGAAGAGGAAGAGGACACCATCTTGCCTGATGGATTGGGAACGGTTGGAGGAAGCCAAGATTTAAGGAAGGTGCCCACAGTAGATCCTGCATACATGCTTCCTGCGTCGAGGGCCTAGGGTGCCAGGAAGGACTTGCCAGGAAGGATTTGCTGATGGATGTCATCAGCAAATGTGAGCTCTCCCATATTTCAAGCCCTAGGCTGCCTGCTTGGGAGGACATGGACATGAGTAAGAACTCCCCTCCAGGATGGACAGGAAGGCAAAGGCAAAATATGCAAATGACTATGCACCCCGAGAGGAAGTGCTGAGAGCCAGAGTGGTGTGGGAGCAGTTTTCTGAGAGGGAGAGACTGGTTCCAGTTAGGAAAAACAGAGCAGGCTCCTGGATGAGGTCACATTTGAACAGAACCATAGGAAGTGGGTACAATGTCAACTTGTAATGGGGAAGAGGGCACCCTGGGATGAGAGCACCAAAGACAGGCCCGGAGGGGCATAGAGCAGGAGGGCTTCATGTGCCTTGGGCCGAGGGCCTGTAGGGGGCTAACAGGACATGGTGGACCCACTCCTAGAGGGCTACGTGTGCTGTGCTAAGCAGCTCAGCTCTCTCCCCTGGGTGATGGGGATCTGAAGGAGTTTTCTAGGACAGAGACAGGTGTTGCTTCCCAAGAAGCAACAGAAAAATACCTGGGGCTCCTGGGTGTCTGTCATGTTACCATCTGACTCTTCATTTCAGCACAGGCCAAGAGCTCGTGGGTCCTGAAATCAAGCCTATTGCAGAACTCTGTGCTAGCAGGGAGTAAGCTTGAAGATTCCCTTCCCCTGCCTCTCCCCCAACACTCTCTCTCATCTTTCTCTCTCAGGCTCTCTCAAATAAGTATATAAATATTTTAAAAAATTAGTTGTCTTCTAAGCTGAAACTTCCTTGAGGGCATGGCCCTCATTCTGTGAACAGGATTAAGAACAGTAATGCTGAGGAATGTAGAAAGCCATTTACCCTGAGGATTTCTCCTCAGACTCTGGGAAGTACAATGAGAATTCCCTTTACCAAGAACCAGGATGTCTGGGCCCAATTTCTACTGCATCACTAATTCACTGCATAGCCTTGCTCAGGTCTCTCTGGGGGAATCAAATTCTTCATCTGTAATACAAGGGGGCTGATCACCTCCAAGGGTTCTCTAACCCCAGCACACTCCCTATTAAGGTAAGATCCCATGACAACCCCTCATCCTCCTAATAACACTTTGGACAGATCCAGGCAGACATGGGAAGGCTCGACCATCCTTGCTGGGCTGTCCACATGGGGGAGGCAGAGTGGGACAGGTGCCCAAGGGAGTCCTCATCTCCCACCAGCCAGGGGCTGATCCAGGTGGGAAGGCCCAACCTCCCATGGTGCCAGGAGAAACCTGAGGCAAGACGGGTGCCAGAGGACAGAAACGGCAGGGTATTGGGTGGAAGGGAAGGGAGCTAACCCAACAGCTATCTCCCAAACAAGCGCCAGGCCCAGGGCTGTGCATTTCACTGAACTACAAAAAGAGTTCTGTGAACATTTCCTGCCCTACCTCAGCCTCCTCCCGTCAGTGACAGCTCAGTTCAGGGATACCTCTCTGTGGCCTCCTCAGGCAGTCTTCTCAGGAGAGCTGAGAGTCCAGGCCAGAGCCTGACTAGAATTGCAGGCTCAGCAGCACACAGTCAGAGCCCTTAGTGTGACCCTCCCACCTGTGCAAGTGAGCTGCCAGCTTCCCCAGAGAGGAGCCCACCCTCCAACTTTTTTTTATCCATGCCCCTCCCCCTGCCAAAATTCTTTAAAATCTTCCTCCTGAAAGTCCTTCTTGATTGATTTGCCAAATTATAACTTCCTTAACATATCTTAGCTCATGGTCTTCTGGAGACTTCTGCCTTCAAATGTCCTGCTTTCTGGACTTCCCCAGATATTTTGAAAAGCATTTCTCCCATGCGTGGGACAAGTTCTTCTTCCAGTTCAGTTGGATCCCATGATTTCTTTGTATTCTTTGTTGACTCCTTCATTCCTGAGAGCAGCCAGTGGGAGGTGTCAAGGAAGCTTAGTGGAATTTTCTTCTAAGCCCCTTAACACCTGCTTCTCCACCATTCTGGGAGAGCCCCTGCTCCTGCAACTAGGGCTCACAGGTGTTTCTTATTAGATGGCCCCCCATCCAGCCCTCAGGACCCTCTCCAGCACAGCCTACAAATAAACCTGACCCCTACCTTCAGGGGGATTCTGCCCATTGGGTAGGTTAGCACTTGTGCCCGAGAGCCCAGTTCTGGGACTCTTGGCTTGTTCTAGATCGCTGGGTATACTGCCCTTCTTGTCCTGCATGCAGGCAGGATGTGCCCAGGCAGCTGACCAGGGCCTTACAGGAACTTTCCTGCCTGTGGAGCTGGAGCCCAGACCCAACCACTTGCACATTCACCCTGAAGTGGTAGATGCATGTTGGTGACAGTATATGCCCTTTGGATTTGCCACCTAGAGGGTCCCAGGCTTCTCCAATAATCAGGGCACCAAGTGTCTCTTATTGGAGGTAACAACAGCCAACCAACTGTCCCCACCTTGGCAAGGCAGGACAGTGTGCTCTCTCTCTCTCTCTGCCTACAGGAGAAATATGAACATTTATGTAGGTTATGCTTTGGGATTATAAGGATGCCTTGTTCCCCCAAGATCCTGCTCCTGTGTCCCAGTGTCTCCTGACCTCTCCCCAGTTCTAGGTCTATGGCTACTATGACCTTCATGGCCGAGACGTGGGTGGCTCACCTTCATCACCGGGCCTTGTGTAACTGGGGCCCTGAAGGCCCAATGTGATGACAGCCAGGGTCCGATTACTCCACATTCTCCAGCATGGAGAGGGTGAACATACTTAAAATCGCCCTGAGCGTCAGCAAACTGATGCCAGTTAGGCCCTATTGGTCCTGCTGCCTGAAGGGTCCCACTGATCTCTAGCAGAAAGTGTTTCCAAGTATCTTCAACTACATGGTATCCCCCCACCGTCAAGTGTTCAGGGCTCGCACAGCCAGGCAGTCAAGGAACTTCTAGCCCTACCTTCAGGAGCACTATGCCCATGCCTGTCCTGTTCCGCATCATGGGCTCTCTGTACCAAGCTGGAGCATGCACAGCACTCTCCTTTCAGATGATCTGAGGCCCTTAGGGCACTGAAAGCCTATGGACACATGGATGGGCCCTTGTCACCCGCATTGTCTCAGGTGTAGTGAGACCCACACACCGTAAATCATCCTCAGCTCGAGGGGGTAGTGGACACGTGCCAAATTCCAAGCACTAAGCAACACAATTGCTCATCTTTCTCCTAAAGGTAGAACCACGAGTATCAAGGCAGTATCAAGCACTGTCTTGCCAGGTTGGACTTGGCAACTGACAAAAGTAGCCCCAGCTTAATAGGAGACCTGGGAATACTGAGTGCTAGAGAAGACTTGGACCCTGGCAGGCAGACTGTCACCATTTGAAAGGTGCTTCAGAAAAATTGGGGGGTTGACTCCCTCTACCCTGGAAGGTATGCAGGTGGTTGGGAAGCAGCCTGAGCTCCAGAGGCCTGCCCAAGGCTGGCTGGTGGGGGGCTGACTGCACATGCACATGCTGTCATCAACCCAGCAAGACATGGGAGTGGCCAAACCCTGGAGCAGGCTTCTGGGGTCTCAAGCCACCTGCCTCATTCCAAACTCTAATTACACAGTTTTCCATTGAAGGCAGAGATGGAGAAATCAATCTTGCCAGGGCAGAGCCAGACAGACTGGGTAGGGTATCTTTCAGCAAGACACACTGGGGAGATTTTATTGCTGGTAAGGCCCGGGACCCCATCCCGAGTGGGTCCAAATGCATACTGACTATGACCAGTTGAAAACTGCAGCCTCCGTGAAGGTATCACATTCCCTGATTTCAAACTCTATGAAAAAACTCTAGTAATCAGAACAGTAGGACTCTCAGACATATTGATGAATGGAATGGAATAGAGAGCCTAGGAAAAGCCACGTACATAAAGATTAATAAACAGATGCAAGCGCATACAAGGAGGAAAAGACAGAGTCTTCAGTTGAGGGTGTTAGAAAGACTAGGCATGCATAGGAATGAAACTGGACCGCTGTCTTACAGCATACACAAACATAAATTCATAATGAATTATGGACTTGACTATAAGACCTGGAACCATAAAACTCCTAGAAGAAAACAGTCAGGAAGTGTTTTGACATTGGTCTTAGCAATATATTTTTTGACCAGTCCCCTCAAGCAAGGCCCCAGAAGCTAAAATAAACAAATGGGTTAATATCAAACTGAACAGATTCGGACAAGAAAGGAAGCCTACAACATGAGGAAAAGGCAACCCAGTGAATGGGAGAAAATATTTGCAAAAGGTGTATCCAATGGGAGTCAATATTCAGAATATGTAAAGAACTTACATAACTTCATGCCAGAACCACAAATAACCTGATTGCAACAGGGCAGCAGACTTGCATACACTCCTTCCCAAAGAAAACACAGAATGGCCAAGAGGCTTCCAAAAAGGTGTTCCATGTCACTGATCATCAGGGAAATGCAAATCAAAACTACAATGACATATGGCTTCATATCTGCCAGAGTGGCTTTTACAAAAAGACAAAAAATAGCAAGTGTTGGCGAGGATGTGGGGAAAATGGAACCACTGCACACTGTTGGTGGGAATGTACATTGGTGCAGGCACTACGGAAAACACTACGGACATTCCTCAACTAACTTAACATTGAAATACTGTATGACCCAGCTACCTCAAGAAAACGAAAAACACCAATCCAGAAAGATACTTGCATCCTGTGTTTCTGGCAGCATTACTGACAAGGGCCAAGATATGGATGTAATCTTAATTGCCTCTAGATAAATGAATAAAAAGATGTAGTATGTATACATAACTAATATTACTCAGTCATGAAAATGAAAGTAAGCTTAACATTTCCAACAACTTGGATGGACCTAAGAGTATCATGCTAAGTGAAATGTCAGAGACAGACAAATCTAGAATGATTTCACTTACAGGTGGAATCTAAAAAACAAAAGAAACAATTAAAATAAAACAGATACATATAGATGCGGAAATCAAGCCGATGGTTACCACTGGGGGAAGAAGGGGTCAGGGGCAGGTGATGCAGGTGAAGGGGAATAAGTGGTACAATCTGCCAGTTATAAAATAAGTAAATAAAATAAATGCAATAGACACATAGGCAATTTAGTTAATATAATTGTAGTCACTTTGTATGATGAGAGAAGGTAACTAGACTTACCCTAAGGATCATTTCATAACATATAGAAGCATCAAATCACTCTGATGTACCCCTGAAACAAGTAAAATATTGCATATCAGTGATACTTCAATTAAAAAATTAGTTAAATTGAAAAAATAAAACTGCTAACTCACAAACATTCTGGGCTGGGCTCCCCCTACCAAGCATAGTGTGTGGTTGCTTAGGGCCAGGTCCCAGCTACACAAGACGTGCTGAAGGCTCATGCAGGGTTGCTCAGAGCAGGGTTCCCAGGGATCTGGAACAAGGCTAGGGTTTGCAGATGCTGGTTACAGAAGATGGCTCTCGGGGTACAAGGGGTTTGTGCAATCACATGCCTCATATGCACAAAGGAGCATAGGCTCAAAATAGATAAAGCTGGAGCATACTGGACTAGCCAAGTCAAGGAAGGGGGACTGGCTGCCAATTCTGCCAATCATAGATAGCTGGGCTCTCTGGCAAGGGAGACACCTGGTCCCCAATCAGGCAAAAGGTGCAGATGGACTATGCATGGACTGTGCATGCAGGTCTTACAGTTCAAGGTAGCCCACGATCTGAACAAACAGAGTGTCTGGAGGAGCCAGTTCATAGGATCTATCTCTAGAGGGATAAGGAGTATATCTAATTTCAAGACATAACCTGCAGAAATGAGAGTCCTTGTTCCAAAGGCACAGCTGGAAGATATTGGAATATATTCCCATGACTTTGCTAATTGGCTGGAAGGGCATTCTTCCAAGAAGAGTCCTCTAGGTTCCCTGGTTCTGGAAAAGCCCTTGATCTGACGAGGTACCAAGTCCAAATAAGGATTTGCTGCAGCTGCCTCAGTGTGATTCTTCAGGGAGGGAGCTTGCGATGGTGCTACCAAAATCCCAGCCCAAGGCCCCACACCTACTCTGCACTGCCCTGCAAGCAGGTGAGCTCCAGGTGAAGCTCGCAGCCTCTCATGCCGAAGTCCCATATTTCCCATTCTCAGGTGTCTTCATCCATTCGTGTTCACTGCAAGTCCCTCTCCCTTGAGATCCTAGGGACCCGTGGTAGGAAGAAACTACCTGCTGTGCCCCCAGCTCAAGGTCTCAGAGCCTCCAGTGGAGGCTCGACAGTGCAAGGACCTGGGGTTTGCCCTCAATGCAGCCAGATT
Source organism: Eira barbara (assembly GCA_020311275.1). Classification (NCBI taxonomy): domain Eukaryota; kingdom Metazoa; phylum Chordata; class Mammalia; order Carnivora; family Mustelidae; genus Eira; species Eira barbara. The sequence continues at coordinate 115,359,646 of JAHRIG010000013.1, forward strand.
AAGGTGTCATCAAATAGGCCCCTATAAATGTTGCATGAAGGATGGATTCTGCCACAAAGTCTGGGCGGAGGGAACCAGGAGCTCTACTGGGGTACAAATCTTGTAGGGTCAAAAGATCCGCCTCCCAACTTGTGAGAGGAGTCTCCCATATCACTGGAAGCAGTCTTTACTAGAGAGCACACCACCGTCCTTCACAGCTCCTCCCAGCCTTGGAGAGACCCTCCGATATCTGATCCCAAAACAACCTAAGGGACTAGTTCTGATGTGGGAAACATAGGCAGAAGAAAAATTATTCAATTTCCTTGCTACCTACAGCCAACTGATAAGTCCTTGAAATAGGCAGAATGACATTCCTGTAGGGGCTCAACTGCCTCGCCGTTAATACTTTGCTAAGGGCAAAAGGCAATCCTAGCCCCAAACTACTCCCACCCCCCCCCCTCCCCGATCATGTACGTTGCCTTTAAGACATAAAGATTATTTTGGAAACTTCCTTTATCTCTAAGCCACCCAAGATAAGTGTTGGTAACCACACCAGAAGCATATGACCCACCGATATATAGCTGAAGGTTCTCATGACCTAGGTTTTATTAGATGGTAATAAATGACCTTTTCCCAAAAATAGCTGGCCCCCTCAAGGTCCTGGAAACTTTGCTTCCAAAATTCCTTAGAGACTTAGCCAATCCCTAACCCCCTCCCAACTTGAAAGTCCATATGGGCCACTCCTCATGACCCCAGTGCAGCACTTTCTGCATATGGGTCCTGTTCCTGTGCTTTTAGGAAGCCATCTTTTTGCACCAAAGAGGTCTCAAGATTCTGTCTTGGACCTAATGTTCTTTCCTACATCTCATCTTCCTCCCAGAACTTTCCCATCCTCCCACCGTGAGAGTGTACTTTCAGTTTAACTGTTTTGTGCTTGCTACATCCCTGCTGACTGTTTTGATTCCACATGGATCAGATTGCCACATAATTCTTATGTTGGAAAATCCGAGAACTGAGACCTCCATTTACACAATGCAGACTCATTGGTAACAGCCTAAATCAGGCCTGAGTGCTACCAATTGGCACCTGCTGAGGGACTGGGCTCTACCATCCCTTACACTATGCAGGCATTTGGGACAGGCACTAACTCCCCAGACATGGAGGCCCTGATGCCCAAGGTATGCTGAAAGACCATGTGCTGGGTATGTGGAATTGCACAGATCAGTTTTGGAGGGATCTGGAACAGGCAAGGGTCTCTGAGTCCTGATCACAGGAGTCAACTCTTGCAGGACCAAGTTTCTGCCTACCTGGAAGCTCTACTTGCCACAAATGTGCATAGTCCCCCTGAAGGCAGACATGGAGGAAAGGGTCCTACCAGCATCAGCCCAGCACACTGGCTAGGTTGCCCTTCACTAAGAGACTTGCTTACTGACAAGACCAGGGCACTATCAGGCAGCCAGTCCAAAAGGGGCCTGGTAGTTCCCAGCTCAAAGCTTCCACCTCAGGAAGATCTGGGGGTATTGTGCCCTGTCCCCTCTGGAAGCTATGCAGCTTTGGGGGACCAGCCTGAGCCTAACATGACCCAAGAGCCAAAGGCCAGATGAAAGAGCACACAATGTACCTTGGGTGGCATGGGTCAGGAGAACCTGGAATCTGAACCAAGGCATCTGCAAGGAGAGGCTGATTTCCAGTAGTGAGCAACTGGGGTACCAGGACCGTGCCTTATTTCAAGTGCTAATCTCCACAAATGTGCATTTTCATCCCCCTGAAGACACCCCTAGAGGAATCTGGACTGCTTGGTCAGGCAAGACAGTGCAGGATGGCTTGAGATTCCCTCCAGGAACAGACACTCAAGAGCCTTGATGATGGTAAGCCCAGGACCCCATCAGGCAGCCAGTGTAAGTAGGGAGATACTCAGCCAGCTTAAAGCTGCCACCTTAGAAAGATTCTTGGGGAATGAACATTGTCCACCCTGGGAACTCTGCATGTTCAGGGGACCCGACTAAGTCCAACAGGCCTGGTAAGCCAGGACAGCACAACACTGCTGGCTGACACCGTGTAGACACTCTGGGAACCCACTACTTGTCTCTCCTGGTTTAGCATTCCATATGCTCTCCTATTCCACCTGTTCCACCCAAATGGCCATCATCTGCATGTCTACCTACTGACTGTCTGCACATATTATGTGTAAGTCTTGGATTTCTTTTACTTCCTTTCTGTTCCTTTCCTTTCCTTTCCTTTCCTTTCCTTTCCTTTGTTTTCCTTCCCTTCCTTCTTCCTCTCTTTCTCTCTCTCTCATCTTCCTTCCTTCCTTCCTTCCTTCCTTCCTTCCTTCCTTCCTTCCTTCTTTCCTTCCTTCCTTCCCTCCTTCCTTTCTTCCTGTTTCTGTCTTTTTCTCTTTTCCTCTCTACCTTCCTGCCCTCTTTCCCTCCCCTCCAACACTCCCTTGCCCTTTCCTCCCTAGGGCCTTGCTAACTCCTGACTTCCTTCCTTCCTTCCTTCCTTCCTTCCTTCCTTCCTTCCTTCCTT
>JAHRIG010000013.1:115364778-115403510 GCA_020311275.1 Eira barbara
CAGAAGCTATGCTGTCAACAGGAGAATGGGTGTCCAGAGGTAGCAGAGATGCAAGGCACACATCTAGAAGGTTGTAGGGTCATTCCCCAAAGGGCTCCAATCCCTTCCTCAGGCTAATGGCTCAGTGGCCCACACTGGTTTAGGGCTCATAGCTGGGGAAGACACCATTACTCTTCCCTAAAGTACTGACTGTAGTATTTTTCTCATACACTGCCCAATAATTTCAATCTGGACAGACATGATCAACTAGCACACATCCTGAGCCAACAGTACACACCCTTGAGGTTCCCATCCTCTGGTTACCATTCTGTCTCTGTGGCTACTGTGTGAGTGCATACACCCTGACCACTGGTTGAGCCATCCTCTCCTGCCATGGTTCACCTCCCATCTTCTGCAGTGTAGGACAGCTCCCACAGAACCCCCCAAGGATGTGCTGCCTCCTGTACCAATGCATGTTCTTTTTTAATTTTTTAATGCTTTTATAAATATATAACGTATTTTTATCCCCAGGGGTACAGGTCTGTGAATCGCCAGGTTTACACACTTCACAGCACTCACCATAGCACATACCGTCCCCAATGTTCATAACCTCACCCCCCTCTCCCAAAACCCCTCCCCCCAGCAACCCTCAATTTGTTTTGTGAGATTCAGAGTCACTTATGGTTTGTCTCCCTCCCGATGCCATCTTGTTTCATTTATTCTTCTCCTACCCCCCAGCCCCCCATGTTGCATCTCCATGTCCTCATATCAGGGAGATCATATGATAGTTGTCTTTCTCCGATTGACTTATTTCACTAAGCATAATACCCTCTAGTTCCATCCATGTCGTCACAAATGGCAAGATTTCATTTCTTTCGATGGCTGCATAGTATTCCATTGTGTATTTATACCACCTCTTCTTTATCCATTCATCTGTTGATGGACAGCTAGGTTCTTTCCATAGTTTGGCTATTGTAGACATTGCTGCTATAAACATTCAGGTGCACGTGCCCCTTCAGATCACTACGTTTGTATCCTTAGGGTAAATACCCAGTAGTGCAAGTTTTTCTTCCATTTCAATTTTTTGGAACAGTTTCAGGAGAATAGAAATTAGTTCTTCTTTAAATGTTTGGTAGAATTCCCCTGGGAAGCCGTCTGCCCCTGGGCTTTTGTTTGTTTGGAGATTTTTGAAGACTGTTTCAATCTCCTTACTGGTTATGGGTCTGTTCAGGCTTTCTATTTCTTCCTGGTTCAGTTGTGGTAGTTTATGTGCCTCTAGGAATGCATCCATTTCTTCCAGACTGTCAAATTTGTTGGTGTAGAGTTGCTCATAGTATGTTATTAAAATTGTTTGTATTTCTTTGGTGTTAGTTGTGATCTCTCCTCTTTCATTCATGATTTTATTTATTTCTGTCCTTTATGTTTTCTTTTTGATAAGTCTGGCCAGGGGGTTATCAATCTTATTAATTCTTTCAAAGAACAGCTCCTAGTTTCATTGATTTGTTCTATTGTTTTTTTTGGTTTCTATTTCATTGATTTCTGCTCTGATCTTTATGATTTCTCTTCTTCTCCTGGGTTTAAGCTTTCTTTGAAGTTCTTTCTCCAGCTCCTTTAGGTGTAGGATTAGGTTGTGTATTTGAGACCTCTCTTGTTTCTTGAGAAAGGCTTGTACCGCTATATATTTTCCTCTCAGGACTGCCTTTGCTGTGTCCCACAGATTTTGAACCGTTGTGTTTTCATTATCATTTGTTTCCATGATTTTTTTCAATTCTTCTTTAATTTCCTGGTTGACCCATTCATTCTTTGGAAGGATGCTGTTTAGTCTCCATGTATTTGGGTTCTTTCCATATTTCCTCTTGTGATTGAGTTCTAGCTTCAGAGCCTTGTGGTCTAAAAATATGCAGGGAATTATCCCAATCTTTTGATACCAGTTGAGACCTGATTTATGACCCAGGATGTGGTCTATTCTGGAGAATGTTCTATGTGCACTAGAGAAGAATGTATATTCTGTTGCTTTGGGATGGAATGTTCTGAATAGATCTGTGATGTCCATCTGGTCCAGTGTGTCATTTAAGGCCTTTATTTCCTTGTTGATCTTTTGCTTGGATGATCTGTCCATTTCAGTGAGGGGAGTGTTAAAGTCCCCTACTATTGTTGTAATATTGTCGATGTGTTTCTTTGATTTTGTTATTAATTGGTTTATATAGTTGGCTGCTCCCATGTCAGGGGCATAGATATTTAAAATTGTTAGATCTTCCTGTTGGACAGACCCTTTGAGTATGATATAGTGTCCTTCCTCATCTCTTAGTATAGTCTTTGGCTTAAAATCTCATTGATCTGATATAAGGATTGCCACCTCAGCTTTCTTCTGACGTCCATTAGCATTGTATATTGTTTTCCACCCCCTCACTTTAAATCTGGAGGTGTCTTCGGGCCTAAAATGAGTTTCTTGTAGGCAACATATTGATGGGTTTTGTTTTTTTATCCATTCTGATACCCTGTGTCTTTTGATTGGGGCATTTAGCCCATTAACATTCAGGGTAACTATTGAGAGATATGAATTTAGTGCCATTGTATTGCCTGTAAGGTGACTGTTACTGTATATTGTCTCTGTTCCTTTCTGATCTAATACTTTTAGGCTCTCTCTTTGCTTAGAGGACCCTTTCAATATTTCCTGTAGAGCTGGTTTGGTATTTGCAAATTCTTTCAGTTTTTGTTTGTCCTGGAAGCTTTTTAATTTCTCCTTCTATTTTCAATGATAGCCCAGCTGGATATAGTATTCTTGGCTGCATGTTTTTCTTGTTTAGTGATCTGAATATATCATGCCAGTTCTTTCTGGCCTGCCAGGTCTCTGTGGATAAGTCCGCTGCCAATCTAATATTTTTACCATTGTATGTTACAGACTTCTTTTCCGGGGCTGCTTTCAGGATTTTCTCTTTGTCGCTAAGACTTGTAAATTTTACTATTAGATGACGGGGTGTGGACCTATTCTTGCTAATTTTGAGGGGAGTTCTCTGTACCTCCTGGATTTGATGCTTGTTCCCTTTGCCATATTAGGGAAATTCTCTCCAATAATTCTCTCCAATATACCTTCTGCTCCCCTCTCTCTTTCTTCTTCTGGAATCCCAATTATTCTAATGTTGTTTAGTCTTACAGTGTCACTTATCTCTCAAATTCTCCCCTCGTGGTCCAGAAGCTCTTTGTCCCTCTTTTGCTCAGCTTCTTTATTCTCTGTCATTTGGTCTTCAATGTCACTAATTCTTTCTTCTGCCTCATTTATGTTAGCATTAAGAGCCTCCATTTTTTATTGCACCTCATTCATAGTTTTTTTTATTTCAACTTGGTTAGATTTTAGTTCTTTTATTTCTCCAGAAAGGGCTTTTATCTCTCCAGAGAGGGTTTCTCTAATATCTTCCAGGCCTTTTTCGAGCCCGGCTAGAACCTTGAGAATCATCATTCTGAACTCTAGATCTCACATAGTACCAATGTCCGTATTGATTAGGTCCCTAGCCTTTGGTACTTGCCTCTCGTTCTTTTTTTTTTTTTTTTGTGGTGAGTTTTTCTGCCTTGTCATTTTGTCCAGATAAGAGTATATGAAGGAGCCAATAAAATACTGAAAGGGTGGCAGAGACCGCAGGAAAATGCACTTTTACCAAATCAGAAGTGACCCCAAATCGTGGGAGGGGAGAATGGGGATAAAAAGAAGTTCAGAAAAAAAAAGTAAAAAAGAAAACAAATAAAGAAAAAATATAAAAAAGAAAAATATATATATATATTAGATAAACTAGTTAAAAAACGTTAAAAAAGTAAAGGGTAAAAGTTTTAAAAAATTAGCAGAAGAAAAAAAATAAAATTAAAAAAAATTTAAATTAACCGCAAGACTAAAGAATTATGGGGAGAAAGCCATGAGTTCTGTGCTTTGCTTTCTCTTCCTCTGGAATTCTGCTGCTGTCCTTGGTAGGTGAACTTGGTCTTGGCTGGATTTCTTGTTGATCTTCTGGGGGAGGGGCCTGTCGTAGTGATTCTTAAGTGTCTTTGCCCAAGGCGGAATTGCACCGCCCTTACCAGGAGCCGGGCTAAATAATCTGCTCGGGTTCGCTTTCAGGAGCTTTTGTTCCCTGAACGCTCTCATAGAGTTCTGGAGGACAGGAATGAAAATGGCGGCCTCCCAGTCTCTGACCCAGAGGAGCCAAGAGCTCCAGGCCCCACTCCTCAGTGCACCCTCAGAGAAAAGAGCCCAATCACTCCCGTCTCCCTGGCCTCTGGCCGTGCTCCGAGCTCATCCAGCCTGTGACCCGTTCAAGGTAACCCCAAGCTGAGAGCTCAGTCCTCAGCTCTGTCTCTATAGCCGGCTCCCCCTGTCTAATACCTGCGAGCTCTGTGACACCCAGACACCCCCGATCCTTCTGTGACCCTGAGGGACCTAAGGCCATGCTGGCCCCACGTGGGCTTCACCCCGGTTTAGCCTCTGGAGCGATGTCCCTCAGTGGAGCAGACTTTTAAGTCTTGATTTAGTGCTCCGTTGCTCCACCGCTTGCCAGGAGCCGGCCCCTTCCCCCATGGTCTATCTTCTCGTCACTTTGGATTCACTTCTCCACTGGTCCTACCTTTCAGAAAGTGGTTGATTTTCTGTTTCTAGAATTGCTGTTCTTCTTCTCTTTGATCTCTTGTTGGATTTGTAGGTTCCAATGCATTTTTACGCGTGTTGATGAAGGTAGTGGATTGATTGCTGTGTCTCTCAGCAAGCATGTTTAGGGATGGCTGAGCAGACTGCACATCACAGATCCATTTCAGCATTACTGATTCTTATGCTTCCTGACTTCTTCCTGCCTTCTTCAGCAAAGAAATACATGCATTTGGCCCTTATTGACCCAATACAGTGTCCAGAATATCAACACCATGTGCACGTGGTCAGGGCAGTTCTTTAAATCTCAACTCTTCACTGACCTTATTCCTATCAATGAATTCAGTCCAACTCATATCTTTATCTTGTCCCTTTGGTCTACCACTCTCACAACTTATTCCAGCCCTGCCACTCTGGCTTTTTACAACACAGATGGGCTAAGTTTCATAAGCTGTCAGTGTATGGTCTAGCCTTCAGGAAAGGCCTGGGAACTTCTAATTGGCTAATTTTCTTTTTTATTGTATTATGTTATCACCATAAACTACATCATTAGGTTTTGTTGCAGTGTTCCAAGATTCACTGTTTATGTACAACATGCAGTGCTCCATGCAATACATGCCCTCCTTAATATCCATCACTAGGCTCACCCATCCCCTCACCTCCCTCCCCTCTAAAACCCTCAGTTTGTTTCTCAGAGTCCAAGTCTCTCATGGTTCATCTCCCCCACTGATGTGCCCCAATTAACTCTTCCTTTCCTTCTTCTAATGTCCTCCATGTTATTTCTTATGTTTCCCAAATAAGCGAAAACATGTGATAATTGACTTTCTCTGCTTGGCTTATTTCACTCAGCATATCTCCTCCAGTCCCATCCATGTTGATGCAAAAGTTAGGTATTCATCCTTTCTGATGGCTGCATAATACTCCATTGTATATATGGACCACATCTTCTTTTTCCATAATTGGCTAATTTTAAAAATTTTCCCTTCCTTCCTTTTTTTTTTTTTTTTTTTTTTTTTTAGAGAGAGACAAACAGAGAGCCACTAGGAGCCAGGTCATGTGGGAAGGGCTGAGGGAGCAAGAACCCCAGGTATTTTCCATGCTAAGCATGGAACCCAACGCAGGGTTCAATCTCACAAGTGTAAGTTTGTGACATGAGCCAAAATCAAGAGTTGGACACTCAATGAAATGAGCCACTCAGTCACCCATAACATTTATCTTTAGATCAACCTCTATTATGAGCTCCCAATAATACAGAGCAACAAAGTCAAGCAATTATTTCATTCTATGGAAAACCTTCTCCCTGAGGAAAGAATGACTCTGCAGGGACCAACAGAAGTTACACATCAAGCTAATCATGGACTACAAAAAAAAGGGGGGAAATCATTTTTGGGTGATGGATACATGTACATTACCTTAGTTATAGTGATTGTCTTACTGGTCTGTGTATATATCAAGAGTCATGAAATTGTACACTTAGAGGTATGGAAGTTTTGTTTAGATAATTATACTTCAAAAGCTATAAAAGTATTCAAAGATTCAAACATCTAGGAAGGTAAGCCCTCTGTATTTACGGACCTGAAATATTATTAAATAGACAACTCATCTCAAAAAATATGACCACGTCATGAGGAGAAAATCTGGTAGGTCAGAATAATTGAATGTAAGAGAATGAATTCACTAAGATGCTTGAAATATAGGAAGCTAGCAGTTAATAGATTGAAGTCCTATTTACTCTCCAATTTCCCTCTCGATATACTCTTTTATTCTTAAAGATTTTATTTATTTATTTGAGAGAAACAGAGAGGGAGCTCACACAGAGGCAGGGGCGAGAGGGGCAGAGGGAGAGGCGGAAACAGATTCCCTGCTGAGCAGAGAGCCTGATATAGGGCTCCACCCCAGGATCCTGGGATTATGACTTGAGCTGAAAGCAGCCGCCCCACTGACTAAGCCAACCAGGTGCCCTTATATTCTTTTTTATTGTTGTTGTTAGTTTCTATCTTCTTACCTGTTTTATTCATTTCTCACCCCTCACCTTGGCAAATCCTATCTATGTTCTCTGCATCTAGGAGTTGGAGCTCTTGTGTTTTTTGCTTTCTTCTATTTTGTTTTCTCGTTTTATTGTTTGATTTAGAGTCTGCTTATTTGTGAACTCATGTGGTATTTGTCTTTCACTTTCTGGTTCTTTAATTTAGCATGCCCCCTTGGCTATTATGAATAATGTGGCAATGAATAGAGGTGTGCAAGGACCTTTATGGGTTAGCGATTTCAGTTTCTTTGCTTTTAATATCTAAGAGGGGAACTGTTGAATGATATGGTTGTTCTATTTTGAGATGATTTGTACTGATATAATCTATATAACCCAAAAGTGAGTCTCAAACTCACAACCCCAAGATCTAGAGTCATGACCCCGAGATCAAGAGTCACACTAAGCCAGCCAGGTGCCCCTAAGTTGAATTTTTTGAGAAAACATGATACCGTTTTCCATAGTGGCTGCTCCCATTCACAATCCCACTAACCCAGCACAGGGTTCCATTTCATCCACATTTTGGCCAACCCCTGTTATATCTGCTCTTTTGGATAGGAGCCATTCTGACAGGTGTCATGTGCCCTTTCTCTAGCTTTTAATTTGCATTTCCCTGATCATATGTGGTGGTGAACATCTCTTTATGTATTTGTTGGGCATCTGTGTGTTTTCTTTAGAAATATGTCTATTCTGAACTCTACTGATTTTGTAACTGCTATTTGTTTTTGTGTTATGGACTTGTATGAGTTCTTTAATACTTGGATATTAAACCTTTATCGGTTAGGTAGTTTGCAAATATCTTATTCCATTCAGTATGTTGTCTTTTCACTGTATTGATAATTGGTGACACTCACCAGTGTCTGCACTTGATCCTCTTTGTTTTCTACATCACAGTGCCTTACAACTTCAGAAAGTAAACCCCGACTACAAAATATATTCTTCTCTAGCCTGACCATAGCCCACATCTGGGTCAGAGCACCTTGAAAAACCTGCCACCTCCTGCCCTAACCTGGCCATGAATTGATCCCCACCCCTAATGGGCACAGCTACAACCCTCTCACATCCTTAAAAAACCCTTAAAAGGCCAGGTCTGATAGAAACTCGGGGCTGACATTTCTTTTGCTGTCTGGCCACTCTCTTCCTTTGGAGAATGAATCAGCTCTTCCCTGCTTATGGCTCTATTCTTAGAGCAATTCCTTGTCACCTGCATCACTGGACACCCTAACCCTATTACCAGAATATATTATATTTTTCAAAATTAGAGAAAATTGATACTGGTTGTTAAGTATGTTTAGAGTTTATTCTTTTCTCTTAATTCCCTGTTGATCCCTCACCAGGTCTTCATGATTTCCTGCACAGACATCCATGAGTTCCCCTGGGTCTGGCCTCTCTATGCTATAGTTCCTCCTGCATCACCTGGCCCTACCTACAGCTCCTCCTCCTGCCCTTCCACCCCTCCTATAGACTCTGGTGGTCCTGTTTGTCATCCCCATAAGACTTCCTTCCCTCTAGCAGGCAGTGCTCTCAACAGTGACAACCCAGAGCCCATATCCTGTAACTGCCCTGTAACTGCCCTGTGTGGGTAAATACTTTCTGCTCTCTAAACCCCTCCCTTACCTGCAGAATTGGGGCAATGACTCTCCATCTAGTATTTTCCACTGTGCCCATGCAGAAGACCTCAGTCCCCATCAGGGGACAGCAGCACTCTGTCGTGGTGCAAGGGGTAGCTCAACTTTCGCCACCTGGGCCTCTGCTGTGAGGCACACTGGACAAGTCCTCAAGTCTTGAAACCTCATTTTTCTCACCTAAAAAATGGAGAAATTAATGTGTATGCCAGAAGAATGGATGACAATCAAATAGAACAATCTGCGAGACTCAGTGAGCATAGTTTTCCTGGTCATAATTAAACAATAATTTTAAAGGAACTTGAACCGAACAAGAGTGTAGAGCAGATGAGATTGGGCTTAAGCCTCTGCACAACCATTACTTAGTCACATATCCCCCAGCCAGCTTCTTAACTTCATAGATCTCAATTTCCTCCCTGAAAAATGGTTGGAGGTATGATCATACATTTATTCTTTTAAAAAAAAAAAGATTTTATTTATTTATTTGACAGACAGAGATCACAAGTAGGCAGAGAGGCAGGCAGAGACAGAGAGGGAGAAGCAGGCTCCCTACTGAGCAGAGAGCCCGATGCGAGACTCAATCCCAGGACCCTGAGATCATGACCTGAGCCAAAGGCAGAGGCTTAACCCACTGAGCTACCCAGGCGCCCCCATTTATTCTTTTATTGATACAAACAACACCAGATTGTGTGGTTCTAGACATCAGGCACTGTGCTACAAGGTAAGAATGCAAAGACAAGAAAGGAGCACTCCTAGCCCTGAGAACATTGGGAGCACATAGCCACCCAGAACACAGGCAGCAGAATCACAGTCCTGCCTGGATACTGGAGTCCCCTGAGCAGGTTAAGCAATCCTAATGCTGGGCTCTGCCCAGGGGTTCTGAGCAGAAGGCCGTGAGGTATGGCTTTACGTGGAATCAGAGCTTCCCATAGACCCCAATAGGCAGTACGCATTGAAAACTAGTGCTTTTAGCACACTCAGAGAATTCCTTTACACCTGATTTGTTGCCGGACATTTCCCTGAGAGATTGTTTGAAGTTCTGAGAACACAGAGGTGGGGTGGTCTTCCATCCTGGGACAGGGTGTCCCAATTCCCACACACTTTCTTTCACGTCAGAGGGAGTCAGAAGTTCTACTGGAGGTCTGGTGCATAGGTTGGCTGCTATGGTATCTGTTTGGCTGACAACTATGACAACAACTGTTTGGCTATGGCATCTGTTTGGCTGGTATCTGTTTACAGCTGACAACAAGAAAGAACCTTCCCCAGAGCCTGGGATCCACCGCCCCTCACCAGGGTTCCAGCCATTCTCAGGCAGCCCCTTCTAGCTGGGCCTCATTCACCAAGCAAATCTGGGTTCCTCTCTGTGAAATGCGAAACTCCTTTTTACAATACCTGTGGGTAAATGAGAGCAAGTGGCGAAAACCTGAAAAATAGCTATCAGCAGCTTTGTCCCTGCCAGGCCATCATCCCTTTCCCTCCCTGGAGCTGTCTTAAGCAAACAGCCACAGATGAGACATTCCATCCTTCTTTCTGGACTCTCAATCCTGTCTTGCCGACAAGGCATTTCCTTTGTTTTTCCTACAGTTTCCTTATAAAGTGTATATTTTCAGAGCTTTATTTGACATAGAAATTATTGTGATTTCTGAGATTTGCCTTCAAAACCTCCAGAAAAAAAATGGGTGTGGGTGCAGAATATATAAGATTGGAAATGTCTGATACTTAATCTATGAACTCAAGTTCAATCAATCATTATCCTGGCTCTTTGTACATTGAAAAGTGTCCACAATACAAAATATAATGAAAGACACTATGGGGGGTAATTCGATTTTAGATACTATTCTTAGAAAGTTAATGTCATCAGAAATTTCTGGATTCATTTGATATCATCATGTAAACTGAAGTTTTAAAACTTCTTATTCAAAGACATACAGTCCTTTGGATTATGCATGTTTTGTCTTATTTTACTGTGCAACCCATTTTGTTCGGAAAGTTTCTATTGATTTAGAGTCATATACTTTTATATGTAACTAAACGATGTAGTTAGCATGTAATAACCAGTAAGTCTAAAGGCATATTTGGCGTGACTGCAGTTACAGATGTTTCTCTGAAGGTGTGAAGGGTCTTCCTGCACACAGTTTGCCCAGCCAGGTCTCCTGGGCCGATATGGTGCTGGCAGCTCCCAGAACTAGTCCTTGGGAGGTCCATGATGGCCAGGCTCACCAATTCCTTTAGCTTTATTGCTTTATTTAACAGCATCTCTAATAAACCGCACATTTAAAGGTTTAAAAAATTAAATCAGTATCAAAGACTATTTCATCTTTAGAGGAAGGATGCTATTTCTTGAAAGCCATTTTTATATGAAAATCTCAGAAGGATTTGGTCCCGAGTTGCAAGGTCTCCTCTTCGGTGATGATAAAAGGGCCCCAGTCCTTATTTTGGTGATCACTCCCATCTTGGATCCAGAGCTTAACATCAGAGAATGACGGGTCAGTCACCTCTACACTCTGTGGTCTTCACAAGCTGAGCACACTGTAGGCTTCTTCTCATAAAACCTGTACATTACATATGTTTGAAGATCTAACTGCCACAGGGACTTAAACTAAGCCTCTGTTGCCTCTCCTTTTACATGGGGGATAGTAAAAATGCTGCCTCAGAGGCATGCTGCATTAAATGGGAAATACACATGACTTAGTCACCACAGTGCTGAGTACAGAGAAAAGGCTCAGTGTGCGAAAGGATCCATACATCTTCAGAAAGCAGGTGGTCAGATGTCTCCCTTTATATTCCTGCTCCCCAGTCAAGACTTTTGGGACCCATGCCAGTTGCCTAGGTCCTACATTGCTCCCTTTTCTAGCTGGGCCCTCACCACCATACCAGGTTACACAATACAAAATTTCCATTTCCCTGTGAAAACTTCTTTTCCTGTTTAGATTTTAATTTTTGTTTTGTTTTGTTTGTTTGTTTTTCGATGAGATAAGTCTTGTTGCCTTAGCCACCAATGTTTACATCAGGGATTGACTACTCTTGCTGCTGTCAGCACTGTTAACACTACTGAGGAGAGAATCAGCCCAAGTCTCCAGCCCCTCCCCTTCCCCCACCGGGTCTCAGTGAAGGGGACAGTCCTGGAGGCTCAGCATGGGGCCTTGCCTGTCACAGCAGCTCACTGCCTAATGGGCTTCCACAGCAGAACCCAGAGATCTCACTGTTGTTTCTCACAGCCCAGAGAAGGGTAGGAAGATCTGTATCTTCTTTCCTTTTCCATCTCATGTCTTAATGCAGCTATTCTGGGACCTGGAGTAAAGATACCTTCAAATACAAAACCTCGTAAGACTCGACTTCCTTGGAGACTGATCTCCATTTCCTTGGAAATTGATCTTCAGTGTATTGATGAGAGAAGGAGACTTTCACACCAGATGTGTCAATGGGAAATGACCCAGAGACACCCTGTTAGATAAGGACACACATCACCCACATCTGAGGGTCGAGAGGAGCATTTAAAAGCCTCCAGAATAAACTGCATTGCACGCACAGTTGTTCCTTCTCATTAAGGGGCATGTACACTTCCTTGGTCTCAAAATCTAAGTCATGACAACATTAATTGACGTACATCTACAGGTTACAGAATGATGGCATAATATTTATTATATGTTAAATCTGTATATACTTTTGTTTATATATGATTACATTTTAAGCATATGTACATTTCTACTTTTAATAGTTTAAACTTCAATGATTTTCTTTAAACATTCTAGGCTTCTGTTTTTTATCAGTTTGGCATTACACATTGGAGACAACAGTAAGAAGGATTTTATTTATAGTCTCTTTCAATTGCATATTTATTTCTTAATCATCATGTCCCATGTTTTCAGTGTTTTTAAAAGGTTATGAAAGAGAGAAACATAACAGTAACAGAGAAGAAATCAACAGTGTTACAGCCCAGAAGCTGCAGCAAAAGACACTCAACTGGACCCTGAATAATTTTGGGGAGGGGAATGGAAGCATGGGTGGCTGGCAGCCCCAGGATTCAAGTCCCTACTTCAGGGCATTCCAAGGTAATAAGTCGCATTGTCCCCCAAATATCTCTGGGGTCATCACTGGCCTCCCAGGTTAGGATCTGAAAACAACCTGGAATAGATTAAGGACAAAATGAAAAACCCAGCAGATTTAATCTGCATTTTATCATCTTCACATGATGATATACTCTAAAGTGAAAAATATGTCCTAGTGAGGTGCTCTTTTGCTGTGAATACAAGTTTACTCTTTGATTGATACAATGTTGCATTTGCTCAGTCTAGAGGCGTGTGATTTAAGTATATTCAAAACAGCTATTCCAACACAAGTTGAAAGCAGACCCTTGCTTGGCTTACTGCAGACTCTCAGGCTCCAGACCCCATGTCTCTGGAGGAGGCAAGGGTATGTCCCTGGGAGGAGCCTGGGGAGGGGGGAGGGGGACAAGGGGTTGGGAGGGTTTTCTGTAGTCATCCCACCTATAGGTGGTCCCCACCCTGAAGGCCTGTTTTTAATCCCTGTCCATGGAAATCACAACCTGACTTTAACATATGAAAGGAAGGAAGAGAGAAAATGCTACCTGCAGGGGCCAGGGTTTCTCCTTGGGGCCTTAAACTGGTTCCTGACCCTCCAGCACCCCTGTTAGCTTGTTTTTAATCCTTAAATTAACAAATAGGGTTTACCTGAGCAAAGGCACTTGGCAGAGAGTTAAATTTTATTGCTTCCCCAGGTTATCTCATAAGGCCCTTTGGTGGTAGTCTAATGCAAAGGGCCTAGAGGCCAGCAGCTGCTAACTCCCAGCCCCCTTGCCTATATGGGCACCCCCATGGCTGTGCTGCTGTAGGAATGGTGGCACCTGTGTGCTGGGCAGCTTCTGCATATGCCCTGCCCACTTCACCAGCCCATGTTTTGAGCAGGACCAGAGGCAGAGGTGGGAGTGAGCAGGAGCAGGCTGCCAGTTGGGTGGGGGCATGGGATCAGGCATGGGGAGAAGCAGGGCTTGACCTTGCATAGGGAAAGGGGGGTGTGGACGGGGTCCCCAGATTAGGGTGGGAAACAGACAGCTAGGGTGGGGGAGGACAGTCGGGGTGGGGCATGGATGAATGATGGCAGTGCAGGGGCCTGGGGAGGGGGCTGAAGATGCCTCTCTGCTCAGTGAATGCAGCACACTCATGCATGGTGCCTGGACCTTCCAAAGCTGCTGCCTTTACAGGTGTGTCTTCGCAGCCCTGCACTGTCTCCTCCAGCAGATACCGGCAGCTAAGGTAAGTGGATCCATGTCCTGTGCACATAGCCCACTCTCCCAGGCATTGCTCCTTCATACCTACCAATGCATGGAGATCTAGCTGTGCCAGGAGACAGAGAAATGAGAACCTGGGTTGGTTATGTGTCTTTTTCACATTTATTGTGATTCATATGGTTTATTATTTTTACATTATATTATAATTATTTTTGTGTTTATTATATGATGAAATATATTTATAATGATTATATGTTGGTCATTAATATTATCATTATTTTTTTTAAATGATTCCTAAGTTAACAATGCCTGGATGGCTGGGTTTAAGTGTGTTTTTTCAAACAGTGTCCTTAAGTGTCCTTTCAGGGAGCACACTTTGGGGAGCACACAAGCTGCTAAGCAGAGCCAAGCCTGCCAGGGAGGTTACAGGCCAAATCTCCAGTGACTCCCCTACACCAGTCCAACACCCTCTCCTCAGCTGTGAAATGAGGACTGCACTGGAGTAGCACAGGAACAGGCATGGATGGCCAGGCAGCACCCTTTAGAGCCAACCAGGCAGTGTTCCCAGAGAAGGAAGGTGGCTTGTAAGCACAACTCAGGCCTGCCACACATATTAAAAGCCAGGAGGGTGTGGAGAACACACAGGGTGAACACTCATTTGTGAGACTTCTGAGCAGTTTATACAAATACACAAGCTATGTTCAAACTTGATAACTTTATCTGCAACTAGTAAATCAAAACCAACACATGCTTAACTTCAGATATAATCAGGGTCATAGAGAAGCCACAACCTTCCATTACTCTGTAAGTGTTAAGCATGAGTCTTTAGAGAATAAGCATTTGTCTTCAACAGGTGTCTAGCATATTTGATTTTCACTTAGAGTTTAAACACCTGAATCTCTTCCCCTCTTCCCTATGACTGGATGTAGCACTTTGTTTTTCTCAGCAGTTTCACTGAACCCCTTTCAGTAATTTAATAATTATGGGATTTCCAACAATGATTCTAGAAGGCTAGGGGATTCCCTTCTGTAGAAAGCAAATATAAACAAGTGTAGGAAAGGTCTTTATTATGTAGCCTTTAGGAAAATAGGTAAAATGATTAAGGAAAAGGAAACCCAGCCATTTAAAGGCATTGGATGCTGACTAGAGGCCTATAACAAATTAAGAAGTGTTTACTTTAAAAATGACAAGAGCTCCAACAAGAATGGTGGAAGAGGATGATTTTCTTGCCTAGAACGTCTTTTTCTATTTCCCCTCAACACACACCCAGATCAATCTGGAAGAACTGTAATTTTACCTCAAAGAGAATACGCACTTCTGCCGAGGGTGTCAACCACAGTTCTGGGTGGAGAGTGAAAACTTGCAGCTTGCTTGCCTTAACTGGCCTACTTGGCTTAAAATCACAGAGAAAATCTGCAAGTATGCTAGCTCAAGTTTGCATTCTGGTTTGTGGCAATCAGCAGGCCAAAAGTTTACACATTAAAAAAAAAAAAAAAAAACAGAGAAGGAGTGAAGTAACCTCTCACTCCTGAGCTTTGTCATCAGAAGCAGACTCTAGAAATCTGGCAAAATGCAAAAGGCAAGGGAATTTTCAAAGTGTAGTCTTTTCTTTTCTTTTCTTTTTTTAAAATTTTATTTATTTATTTGAGAGAGAGAGATGACAAGTAGGCAGAGAGGCAGGCAGAGAGAGAGGGGGAAGCAGGCTCCCCACTGAACAGAGAGCCTGATGCAGGGTTCCATTCCAGGACCCCGAGATCATGACCTGAGCTGAAGGCAGAGGCTCACCCCACTGAGCCACCCAGGCACCCCAAAGTGTAGTCTTTTCAAAGACTACAACTTTGAGTGCATCTCTCAACCCACATACTGCTCCATTGGAAGAGACTGGAAGCCTTCTAAATTTGAGGTGCTTGAGCACAGCTTCTGTGTATCAAAATCAAAGTGCTAAGGCAAAGGCAAAGGAAATATCACTAAACTACAAGTGTAAAACAACTCATCACACATGGGACATGTTATTGTGATACCCCTTTAGAAACAAGGGAGGTCAAGAAGGCAATAGGATGATATGTTCAAAGTGCTATATTAGTCTATTGAGATTCTATTCCAGCAAAACAATCCCTCAAAAATGGCAAAATACATTGTCGGATAAGCAAAAACAGATGTTTTACTAGCATTCATTATCCCCCCCCAAAAAGTCTTAGGGTAAAAACAAAATTGTAACTTGTAATCATAGAAAAAAGTTGAGGAGCACCGGAATGAATAAGCATATATAAATACATTCTGAATATATAGTATGAGGCAGATTGAATCAATGAAACTGATCTGAAGTTATTCGATTTTACCAGAATTAAATCACTATTAACCTCAGGTAGATTGTGATGTTAAAGATGGATATTATAATGAAAGCAACCACTATGAAACGCTTGGTAATATTGATTTAAAAAAAAACAGTAGAATAAAGTGTTATAAAATTACTTGTTCACAACAGAAAGAGGAGGTAAAGTAGGATCATGGGGACATAAAATGATGAGACTTATAAAAATCTAATACTAAAATGGCAGATGAAAACTGAAATTTATCACTAATTACGTTAAATCTGAGTGAACTAAACACTCTAATCACAAGTCAGAGATTGTCAGAGTGCTTGGGTGCCTTAACTTAGTGTCCGACTCTTGATTTTGACACCAGTCATGATTGCAGGATCACAGGATCGAGCCCCACATCATTCTCCGACCTTGGCATGGAGTCTGCTTGTCCCTCTGCCTCTGCTCCTCCCCCCACTCACACATGCTCTATATCTATCTCTAAAATACATACATACATACGTACATACATACATAAAATCTAAAGAAAAAGAGACTCTTATATTGGATCAGAAACAAAAAACAAAATATGAGATCTCACTACATGCTTTTTTTTTTAATTAACATTTTTTCTACTTTATCATAGCCATTCTTTTTTCTTTTCTTTTTTTAAGTAGGCTTTACACACAATGTAGGGCCTGAGTTCACAACCCCAAGATCAAAAGTCTCATGTTCTACCAACTAAGCCAGCCAGGTGCCCCTATATGCTTTCTTATACAAACTTACAGTGCTAGATAGTAAGGAAGAGCTCAAAACAAAAATAAAAATGAAAATCACAATGCTGGGCATATGTCAAAGGGATTCAGGAAGAAACTGGAAGAGGTCATAAAAGCCAAAGCTGGAGCAATTTGAGCAATAAAATAAAATAGTAATGGATTATAACTCCAAAATATAAGATAATATTCATGAATCCATACTAATATAAACAAATGATTCACTAAATTAACATATATGTAGGGGAGTAGGAAAGTGTACTATGTAGAAAAGTTCCGAATAACTTATCTAGATACAGGCATACCTCGTGGATACTGTGTCTTGTTTCTAGATCACTGCAATAAAGCAAGTCAAAATTTTTCGATTTCCAATGCATAAAATATCCACTGTACTTTATGTTCACACTGTACTACATTCTATTAAGTGTAAAATAACATTATGCCTAGAAAACAATGTATATACCTTGTTTAAAAATGCTTTATCAAAAAAATTTTTAAAAACTTTATTGCTAAAAATGTTAACCATCATCTGATCTTTCATCAAATCATAATCACTGATCACAGATAACCATAAACAAATAATAATGAAAAAGTTTTAAATATGGCGAGAATTCCCAAAATGTGACATAGAAATATGAAGTGAGCAAATGCTGTTGGAAAAATGGTGCCCAGTAGACAGGTTCAACTCAGGGTTGCCAAGAACCAATTTGTAAAAAAATGCAGTACCTGCAAAGCTCTATAAAGTGAAGTGCAATAAAATGAGGCATGCCTATACGCCACTTTTTTTTTTTTAAAGATTTTATTGATTTATTTGTCAGAGAGATCACAAGTAGGCAGAGAGGCAGGCAGAGAGAGGGGGAAGCAGGCTCCCTGTTGAGCAGAGAGCCTGATGCTGGACTGGATCCCAGGACCCTGAAATCATAACCTAAGCTAAAGGCAGAGGCTTAATCCACTGAGCCACCCAGGCGCCCCTATATGCCACTCCTTAAATGTAATCTGCACATAGTAACTTCCTTCCAAAGAGTACAGGATAGAAGGTGGGGGCAGGTGGGAGTGTAAATTTAAAATAAAGAAACCTAACAAACAGTACCTTGGCCAGGTCATCAAGGTTAAAACTGATAGGCATATCAGGCTGATAGTACGTATCCTTAGTATGACATGACGAAAACAGCACTTCACCCTAGTGGTCTTATTTCCCAAAACCCAGACCCCAGAGAAAAAAGTCAGAAAAATCATAGTTGAGGGGCATTTTACAAAATTCCTGACCAGTACTCCTCAAAACTATCAAGGCCATCAACAAGGAAAGTCTAAGAAACCGCCACAGCAAGAGACGCCTAAGGAGACAGCTAAATATACATAACGTGGTACCCGGATGACATCCCGGAATGGAAAAAAGACTTGAGGGGAAAACAAGAAATCCAGATGAAGTATGGACTTCGGCTAACAATATATCAATCTTGGTTCATAACAAATGTGTGGTTCAGACAAATGTGCCATAATAATGCTACATGTTAATATCAGGGAAACCTAGTGTGAGGTACAAGGGAATGCTCTGTTTCCTCTTTGTAATTTTTCCAGAAACACAAAACTATTCTAAATTTGAAATATAATTTAAAAATCGTTAATGTGACCTGAAAATTTAAGTGGAAATGAACCGAGAAGAGCCAAAACAATTTGAACAATTAGAACAAAATTGAAGGACTTAACCTCCCTGATTTCAAAACTTGCTTTAAAGCTACATTAGTTAAACCAGTGTGTTATTGACATGAAGACAGACATAGAGATCAAAGGAACAGAACTGATTTTTGGTAAAGTTGGGAATGCATTATAGGAGAGTCTTTTTAGCAGTTAGTGCTAGAAAAGTTGGATATCAATATATCTATGCAAAAACAGAGAAAAAAAAACATTGATACATCACACCATACAAATATACAAAATAAATTACCTTGAAGTGGATCAAGGATTGAAGTTTAAGAGGTAAAGTTATACAAGTATTAGAAGAATATATTAGAGGTAATTTTTATGATCTTGGGTTAGGGACAGAGTAGGGTATAGGGGAGTTCTGGACTGAGAGATGTTTTGTGTTTAATTGTTCTATGTTAATCCGAACTAGGTCACTCCACTAGCCACTGGTCCTATTCAGAGTATGTCATGAGGGATCCAGCATGACTACCAGCAGATTGGATTGGATGCTAATCTTTGATCCTAGCAGAATATCATTCTAGCCACTATCTCAAACAATAGCTCATATGTCTATTCCGGTGTTCATAATTCTGGAAGGAGTATAAATTTCACTACCCTTTCAGCCACTTCTTGAATAAAGAGCAGGAACATGAGAAAATGAAGAGAACCATATAGTTGGCCAGTCTTCAAATGCTGACTGAAACCAAAAGCAAGGGTTTGGGAGAGGATGTGAGAGTTAGGGGAGATGCAAAAGACACCAAAAAACCTCTTTTATTCTGCCAAAGTATGAATTAAATTCATACAATATATCTTAAGTGCTTTTAGACAATATTTTATTCTTTCATTCATCCACATGCTGATGCTCTGCATAAACAGGAGGGGCAAAATGAACGTGAGCAAATACAATTAAAGAAAAGTGGCAAGAAATCAGAATTCTCATTCTGTCCCTTGACATGTCCACCTTTATCACTTTGCTGCCATCCTTCAGCTTTTGGATCCTCTCCTGTCTCCTGGACCTTTATTCAGAATTTTTTTTTTTTTTTCCTGAATAATGAATTTCAAACACTGGTACACTTGTGGTAGCCAGACTTCATTTTGGCACTGCTTATCATTG
The DNA here is from genome assembly GCA_020311275.1 of Eira barbara. Taxonomy (NCBI): domain Eukaryota; kingdom Metazoa; phylum Chordata; class Mammalia; order Carnivora; family Mustelidae; genus Eira; species Eira barbara. The sequence continues at coordinate 115,384,148 of JAHRIG010000013.1, forward strand.
GTTGTACATTCTGACCACATCCTTAAGTGGGCTCTTCTGCCCAAAGTTGTGTCTGATAACCCTGATGTTATACTGCGATTACCCCAGTTACCCTTGTCTAGGGTTCTCTGTCCTCTGGCTGGGGACTGGTATAGTGTGGATTAACTGACATGACTGATGACATTTACTTTCTAGGAAATCCCATTGCCACAGATTAGAAGGCAGATGCCAATTTTCTCTTCTACTTCTATCATAACTCTCTTCTCATCTTCATTTATCCTCTTCTCAGCATGTAAGTTTAACAGGAATTATCAGTGTTAGCAAGAGCAGACTCTTGGAGAGGTAAATGGATTTGGAGGTAGAGTAAATCTAATATTCTACACTCAGTGAAGACAACTATTCTTTTTTTCTTTTTTATTTACTGAGATTTCAAAAGTAATGGTGGTTGTGTTTAAGGAAAAAATGTTTTTTTTTTAATTTTGTTAAGCAGGTGGGTGATTAAGAGTTGAAATGAAGCAAATAGATTTATTTCTTGTAATTTCATTTTTTGATAAATTGAAAATTACTCAAAGTGGAAAGAAAGATTGCAAAATATGTCCAATCTTATTCTTCTATACTTTATCTTGTCTTTGCTTTGTAGCTTCACCCTATGCTTGGTACATCATTCTATCAATCTTCAGTATCCAAATAACTAAATAACCAAAGTTTCTGGAGTGTATAAGTTCTGGATATTATATTTCAAATGAGTTTTTCATAGAAGTTTAGTTTAAAAGGTGTTAAATGTGACTTAGTTGGAAAAAAATCAGTATTTTGTATATTCTTTTCAAAAAGTGAATAGTTACTGTTGTGAGTCAATGGCAAATCTGCTTTTAGCAGATATCCAAATTCTTTCCATACAAAGTGCTCTATATTTTTCTAGAAAGAAAATTACTGAGAAAGTGTTAGATGCATGCCTTAGTAGAGAGCCCTTGATATCAGGGACACTCTTAATGGGAGCCTTTATTTATTCTTTATTATTATTATTATTATTATTATTAACAAAGCCTGTGTTATATGTTTCAGGGGTACAGATACATGATTCATCAGTCTTACACAACACACAGCACTCACCACAATACATATCCTTCCCAACGTCCATCACCCAGCCATCCCTTCCCCCCCTTTCCCTCCAGCAACCCTCAGTTTGTTTCTAGAGATTAGGAGTCTCTCTTTTTTTAAAAAAAAATATTTTATTTATTTATTTGACAGAGAAAGATCACAAGTAGGCAGAGAGGCAGGCAGAGAGAGAGAGAGAGAGAAGCAGACTCCCTGCTGAGCAAAGAGCCCAATGTGGGGCTCAATCCCAGGACCTGAGATCATGACCTGAGCCGAAGGCAGTGGCTTAACCCACTGAGCCACCCAGGCGCCCCTAGAGATTAGGAGTCTCTTATGCTTTGTCTTCCTCTCTGCTTTCATCTTGTGTCATTTTTTTCTCTCTTCCCCTATGATCGTCTGCCTTTGTTCTTAAATTCCCCTTATCACTGAGATCTTATGATAATTGTCTTTCAATGATGGACTCATTTTGCTTAGCATAATACTCTCTAGTTCCATCCCTGTCATTACAAGTGGCAAGACTTCATTTTTTTGATGGTTGGTTAGTATCCCATTGAATACACATACCACATCTTCTTTATCCATTCATCTGTCAGTGGATATCTGTGCTCTCTCCATAGTGTGGCTATTGTGAACATTGGTGTTACAAATAGAAATAAATGGCATTTGAATCAGCAAAGAAAAAGTCAAACTCTCGCTCTTTGCAGATGATAGGATACTTTCTGTGAAAAACCCAAAAGCCTCCATCCCCAAACTGCTAGAACTCATATAAGAATTCAGTAAAATGTCAGGATATAGAATGAATACACAGAAATCAGTTTGCCTTTCTATACAGCAACAATGAGACAGAAGCAAGAGATATTAAGGTATAGCTCCCCTTCACAGTAACACCCAAAATCATAAGATACCTAGCAATAAACCTAACCAAAGAGGCAAAGGATCTGTACTAAGAAAACTATAGAACACTCATGAAAGAAATACAGGAAGACACAAAGAAATGGAAACACGTTCCATGCTCATATATTGGAGGAAGAAATATTGTGAAAATGTCCATGCTACCTAGAGCAATCTACACAATCAATGCAGTCTCCATCAAAATACCATCAACTGTTTTCACAGAACTGGAACAAATAATCCTAAAACTTGTATGGAAACAGAAATGACTCCAAATAACCAAAAGAATATTGGAAAAGGACACCAAAGCTGGTGGCATCACAATTCTGGGCTTCAAGCTCTATTACAAAGCTATAATCATCAAGACAGTATAGTACTGGCACAAAAGCAGACATATATGTCAGTGGAACAGAATACAGAGCTCAGAAATGGACCTTCGGCTCTATGGTCAACTAATCTTTGACAAATCAGGCAAAGAGTATCCACTGGAAAAAAAAAAAAAGACAGTTTCTTCAACAAATGGTGTTGGGAAAATTGGACAGCCACATGAAACGGGATCTTTTCCTTACACCACACACAAAAATAGATCCAAAATGGATGAAATACCCTCAATGTGGGACAAGAATCCATCAAAATTCTTCAGGAGAACACAGGTAGCAATCTCTTTGACCTTGGCCCCAGCAACTTCTTGCTAGACACATCTCCAAAGGCAAGGACAGAAATGAACTATTGGAACCTCATCAGGATAAAAAGCTTTTGCACAGCAAAGGAAACAGTTAACAAAACCAAAAGACAACCAACAGAATGGGAGAAGATATTTGCAAGTGGCATATCACTACAGGGCTAGTATCCAAAATCTATAAAGAACTTATCAAACTCAACACCCGAAAGAACAGATAATGCAATCAAGAAATGGACAGAAGACATGAGCAGACATTTCTGCAAAGAAGACATCCAGATGTCTAACAGACATATCGAAAAGTGCTCAACATCATTCAGCATCAGGGAAATCTAAATCAAACCACAGTGAGATACCACCTGACACCAGTCAGAATGGCTAAAATTAACCAGTCAGGAAACAACAGGTATTTTCGAGGATGTGGAGAAAGGGGAACCCTCCTACACTACTGGTGGGAATGCAAGCTGGTGAAGCCACTCTGGAAAACAGTATGCAGGTTCCTCAAAAAGTTGAAAATAGAGCTACCCTAAGACCCAGCAATTCCTCTACTGTTAAGATACACACGTAATGATCTGAAGGGGCATGTGCACCTGAATGTGTATAGCAGCAATGTCCACAACAGCCAAACTATGGGAAGAGCTTAGATGTCCCTCAACAGAGGAATGGATAAAGAATATGTGGTGTATATATATACTATGGAATGTTATGCAGCCCTCAAAAAAAACCATGAACTCTCGCCATATGCAAAGACGTGAATGGAACTAGAGGGTATTACACTAAGTGAAATAAGTCAATCAGAGAAAGACAATTATCATGTTATCTCACTGATATGAAGAATTAGACAAGATAGACAAGATAGAGGATCATAGGTGAAGGGAAGGAAAAATGGAACAAGACAAACCCAGAGACAGAGACAAACCATAAGAAAGTCTGAATCTCAGGAAACAAACTGAGGGTTGCTAGAATGAAGGGGGGGTGTGCAGGATGGGGTCACTGGGTAATGGACATTGTAAAGGGTAAGAGCTATGGTGAGCGCTGTTAATTGTTTAGGACTGATGAATCACAGACCTGTACCCCTGAAACAAATAATACATTATATGTTAACTAAAAAAAGAAAGTAATCAAATATCACGATCTGTGGGGGAAAAGACACCAACATCACACTACTAAGGCAATTCAGTTGGAACACAGGAAAAGATGAGCTTAAGTTCAATCACAAAAGACAATGATGGGATTTTAAGATATTGGAAGCTCTAAATATCTTTATTTGATTTGCAATTGCCATGTTGTGTCTACTTTCCATTTTTAAAAAAGTTTGTTTATTTATTTATTTATTTATTTGAGAGAGAGAGAGTGCATATGAACAGGGGAAGGAGCAGAGGGAGAGGGACAAGCAGACTCCGTGCTGAGCTCAGAAGATGATATGGGACTCATTCCGGGACCCCAAGATCATGACCTGAGCTGAAATTAAGAGTCTGTAGCTCAATTCACTAAGGCATCTACGCACCCCTTCATTTTTTATTGTACCAAATGTACTACATGAAATGTGCTCAACTAAATGTACCAAACTAAAATCAGACTTTTTAGCTATTCCATTTTAAATTTTTTTCTTTTTTTTTTAATTTCTTTTCAGCATAACAGCATTCATTGTTTTTGCACCACACCCAGTGCTCCATGCAATATGTGTCCTCCATAATACCCACCATCTGGCTCCCTCAACCTCCCACCCCCCGCCCCTTCAGACCCTCAGATTGTTTTTCAGAGTCCATAGTCTTTCATGGTTCACCTCCCCTTCCAATTTCCCTCAACTTTCTTCTCCTCTCCATCTCCCTATGTCCTCTATGTTATTTGTTATGCTCCACAAATAAGTGAAACCATATGATAATTGACTCTCTCTGCTTGACTTATTTCACTCAGCATAATCTCTTCCAGTCCCGTCCATGTTGCTACAAAAGTTGGGTATTCATCCTTTCTGATGGAGGCATAATACTCCATAGTGTATATGGACCACATCTTCCTTATCCATTCATCCGTTTAAGGGCATCTTGGTTTGGCAGCAAATATCATCCTCAATGGGAAAAAGCTCACAGCCTTCCCATTGAGATCAGGAACATGACAAGGATGCCCACTCTCACCACTCTTGTTCAACATAGTATCAGAAGTCCTAGCAACAGCAATCAGACAACAAAGAGAAATAAAAGGTATCCGAATTGGCAATGAAAAAGTCAAACTCTCTCTCTTCACAGATGACATGATTCTTTTTATGGAAAACCCAAAAGACTCCACCCCCAAACTACTAGAACTCATACAACAATTCAGTAATGTGGCAGGATATAAAGTCGATGTACAGAAATCAGTGGCTTTCTTATACACTAACAATGAAAATACAGAGAGGGAAATTAGAGAGTTGATTCCATTTACTATAGCACCAAGAACCATTAGATACCTGGGAATAAACCTAACCAAAGAGGTAAAGGATCTGTACTCGAGGAACTACAGAACAGTCATGAAAGAAATTGAAGAAGACACAAAAAGATGCATTTTAAATTTTAAGATACTTTGTATCGTGCTACCCATGCAATACAAATATAATTATTTTAGCAATGGACCATGTGACTAAATTTGCTTAAAAAGGAAATATCAATTTCAGTGGAAAATTTCCCAATTATATCATGATCTTGGAACTATAATTTCAGAACCCAATTTACATGCAAATACATTTAGAGATGGGTCTCTTCCAAACTATTGCCTCTGGTAGATATTGTCTTCTTTCCATACTGACATATATATAACTCAAAATAATTTCTGTTTTACCTGAATATTCTCCTGTGAATATTAAAAACTGTTCTTAAGCAGTGAGTAGAAAATAAGTTATATGCTGTCAAAATTAAAATAATCGACCAACTATAAATGATTAATGTATCTTAACAATTAAGATGAAAGACAATGTCACTGATTTTGCTGACAGAAGAAACTTCATATTAGAGAAGAGGAAGTTTGAACTGGTATTACAACACCAAAGGACAGAGTAAGTAGCAAAAAGAAATGCAGAGAGAAAATAGCCTGTTAAGTTTGGGTGATTTAGAAGAAATCTTGTGACAGCATTTTAAAATCAGATGGGTAAGGACCAAAGTGAGCCACAAGCTAGGCTGTTGTCTGTGATTTGTCTGTAGGGAAAAGCATAGCCTCCTGCCATACTAAGAACAGAAATAAGAAAATGAAAAAAGAAAATTCCTAAATGTGCTCAGAAATCAAATCTAAGGACTGGGGGAATTGTTATTCCAAATACTTCCTTCTATTCTGCCAGATAAGAGCAATGTAAATGATCTAGTTCAAGGAAGGAAAGGATTAAAAGTATGCAAATTATTCTTTCTACTTCATCATAAAAGTAGTCTCCTCTTTCTGGATTTTGTTTTGGACATTTCATTCTAATACTGAAGTACCTATTACATATTTTGATAGGTCATCAATAATTTGAACAAAGAAAATCGTAACTACATTTTAAAGTACTCCAGTGATGTTCAAGAGACCCGTGGTTTGCAAGAGAGCATCAGGTTTTTGTTTTGCTGTTTTGTTTTTTTTTTTTTAATGTTCAGTTAGCCACTGTATACTACATCATTAGTTTTTGATGTAGTGTTCAGTGATTCATTATTTGCATGTAACACCCAGTGTTCATCACAACATGTGCCCTCCTTAATACCCACCACCTGATTACCCCATCCTCCCATACCCCTCCCTTCTGTAACCTTCAGTTTGTTTTCAAGAGTCCAGGGTCTCTCATGGTTTGTCTCCCCCTCTGATTTCTTCTTACTGATGAATTAGTTCAAGTAACAGTTATTGACGAATCTATGTAGAAGTTATTGGTCACTTTTCCTGGAGGTGCTGCAAAGGTCTACTCTATGGGATTTTCATTATACTGTGGTAGAAAAGCACGAAAAAATAAAAAATACAAATAAATTAATTTCAAAAACTAATTAAGGAAACTAGCCAGTCTTGTGATAGAAAATGATGGGGATAGAGTAGTGGACCATTCAGCAGGATGATCACAGAGGGCCTAGAGAGATATATTTTACTAAGAACTGAATGAAGAGGAGGCAGATGAATGATAAACAGAGGAACTGCCTTCCTCTTAGGTGGGGACCACAAATTCAAAACTTCAAAAGGGAAAGAGCTAGGATCTGATGTGTTAATTTGCTGTTGAATCCCCAGTACCTGGAAAATATGGAGTACATGTTAAGTGTGAAGTTAATAAGTGATGATATCTTTTTTACATCTGGAAAGATTAATTTAGGAAGCTGGAAGTCATAGATGAATCTTCTGCTTCCTTGAGTTTTGTTATAGTTGGTATTTCCCTAATATACTGGGGGTTTTTTGCAAAATAATAAATTTATTACATACGATCAGCAGATAATTGTTGCTGATATATTATTCTCTCAACGTTTGTGGAAAATTTCAATATAAAATACAATTTTATACACCATACAATCACAGGGTCCTTGAGGATCTCCACAATTTTTTTGTGCTGGTTGACTTTCAGCCGGGAGACCTGGTCCCAGACTTGACTCTGTGGGAGGTTAAGTTTGCCACTCAAGGTGGCTGGACTTTTCCCAGCCATAAGGATGAGATTCTACTTCCGAGATGAGTGGCCTTCTCTAAAGGGACGGATAAAGCCCCCTGAAAACAGAAAGGAGAGGAGACAGGACAGAGGGTCCTGGGGCTGAACCAGGGGTCTCTGGGGGCAGGACTGTCCTACAACAGCAGTGGGGAACTCTGAAGGAACACCAGAAAGAGGGGTCCTAGCAGAACCCTTGAAGAGGTCCTCAAGTATCCAGGATGCCAGGGAGGTACTTGTTCTAGGTTAATGAGAAGTCCTGGCCAATGGTCCCCAGTCCTGGAAGTCACCCATCATGTGGTTGTGCAAGGACAGCCCTCGACTGAGAGAGCTGGGCCTGCAGGACCACACTGGAGTTGGTCACATGGGCTCCGTAGTGACCAGCCCAGAACTGCGTGTCCTGGCCCCAGAGTTAGAAAGACACAAAGCAGACATCCATCCTGATGTTGGAGAAAATGTGGGTGATCTGAAAGCAGACATTGCTGTTCTATTGGGTGGGAATGGGCACAGCAGAGAATGGCACAGCTGGCATCTAGAAGTTGGACAAGGAGTTGGTACATACAGCCACTGTCCTGTCGAGCTCCCCACCAGTCAGAGACACCAATCTCGGTCTTGCCACTATCTAGCAGCTGTGGCCACAACCCTCCTCCTCCAGGCCCAACACCTGTTTTTTGCGACACGAGCCCAAGGGAGACATGAAACACATGTACGAGGGGGCCCGCGGCACCATTCACCTGTTACCTCCACCACCAAGCTGGCTCCCACATGCTGCACCATCCATTTCCAAAGGCCTTCCTGGCTGCAGGGGTTGTGGATGAGGTTGCATCCCAATGGGCTGCGCTGACAGAAGCGGCCCAGGAGACAGGGCCTGCCATCACAGGCAGGGGCTGGGGGGAGTGCGGGGGACAGGCACCTGAGGGCCAGCAGCAGCAGGGCACCATGGTCCCGGGCCAGGATGAGCAGCCACAGGGCCTGCCGTCCACCAGGGCACCTCAGCCTAGGCATACTCTGCAGCAGCAACTCAGCAGCGTGCGCAGGCCACATGGCTCAGCACCAGCAGGAGCAGCTCCAATGGCAGTTGGCTCAGGTCCAGTGCCTCCTTGGGTTTTGGGCTTTGGCACCAAGTCAGGGGCGGGCATGCCTCAGGAGGCCAAGACTCCCATGGTCACCCACCCAGCCCGTACCAGGCCTGTCGGTGACTTGGATACAGGGCTCCTCGCTGTAGCACTCTCTTCTCTACATAACATACTGTTTATTAATTTGATTTATCAAAGTGTTCTCAAACCTACAAGCAGCTTTGTCTTATTGATTTCCATTAAATATGACAATTAATTACTAATTCCATAATAGGCAATGTGAAAAAATTTTCCTTGAACTCTGAGTGGACACAAAAGTGCTGAGGGCTTCACTTAAGAAGATGGAAACATGGAAATAAACATTCATGTAGGGGAAAAAAAACGAACATGGGAAAGACCTTTTACATAGCCTAAGAGCAATATTTATTTAAATGCACATGTCGAATATTTTTACCACCTAGGTTTTTGTTCAAACAAATTTATAATACTCCTAATGAATTATGGAAGGTGTTTAACTTAGAAAATAAGTAAAAACAAGGTAACATTGAATTGTAAAAATATTGAAGTTGAAAATACTCAGATGTATTAAAATATTTTCAGCATATTGTATTTCTGGAAAGGCTACAACTGCTTTCCTCCTTGCAAACTTCCCACTTGATTAGATAGACTTATTTAAAACCCTTGAGGTGAGTCGCTGTGCAGAACCTCTTGGCAAACATACAGAGTGTTTCTTACTGAGTGTGTCATCCTACTGCTAGGGCAATTTCACATTTGTTACCATAAAAAAAAAATCTTAAATTACTTTTGTGTTCTACCTAAATCTCAGTACATAAATAATAAATATCATAGACTGTTTTGCCCAAAACTTAGATTTAATTTAAGTAGTGACTTTCTATTTAAAAGAAAATACACTATACCAGTACAGAAATCTAACTTTCTTAAATCATCTCTCCCCAGAGCATTGTCTTTCTATTGCTTATGTATTTCCCATTTGTAACTATTGACAGACTTGTCTCAATCTGTGACTGAAATTACTTCCAAGGACCACAACAGTTTTAACTTAGTGTTTGCTTCATTTAGTACTGAAAACAATTTTCATTAAAAATTTAAAAATATTCTTATGTGATATCATATTCTACATGGAAAAGATATAATCCAGAGACCAAGTGGTTTTTTAACTAGATTGAACAGTCAGGTAATAGAAATGGAAGATATTCACTGGGGTTTATTCCACTAGACTGTAAAATCATGAAAGCAGGTACATTATATATCTTGGCTACAAATTATTACTTAATTCCCTTCAGCTTGCAGAGGCCTTATCTAATTTAGTAGGTACTTTGTAACTTTTGTTCAGTGAGTGACTTAACTGGTGATGATTGGAAAGGCAAGTAAGAAAAGAGAGGTAAGAGTTGTGAGACTTGAAGATGTTGATTAAAAAATAAGCATAATTGGGGGTCCCTGGGCAGTGCTGTGTTGGCTCAGATCATGATCTCAGGGCTTTGAGATGGAGCCCTATGTCAGGCTCCATGCCCAGCGGGGAGTCTGCTTAGGACTTTCCCTCTCCCTCTCTTTCTGCCCCCTGCCCCACACTTTCTATCTCTCCCTCTCTCAAATAAAAGCATAACTGGTTTGGTCTGACAAATAAGGAGCTTAGAAATTGTCACTCCATCCTAACAAGTAAAAAGCTGAAAAAATAAGCAACTCTCCTTGGATTTTTCAGAGACTGCGTTCATGGACAAACCCCTGATCCTAAAACATGAGAGACAGACAGGCAGATGCAGAGAATTACAACCTTCCAGAACAGAAACTTCCAGACACCAGTCCTGGGGTCGGGAAACCTAAACTGTAATTAGTATATTGCTTGAAGGTTTAGCGTGGCTATGACTCTGTTAAGAACCCTAAGGGGGGAAAAGCCCCCAAAACAAAAACAAACTGCAAGGGGAACCAGCCATAGGGAGCCTCCATACATTTGTGAGTTTTAACTCCAGGAGCTCTACCAGGTCCTCATTGTTAACAGTGGAGAAAAATTTCCTCATGCCTCTAGCAGGAGAAAGGGAAAAAGAATCATTTTGAAAAATACCCCTTTTATCTATATAAGAACAACGTCAAATGCTGACAGAAGGCATCATTGAACAAAAGAAACTGAGAGAGATCCTATATTCATGGATAAAGATTCCATATGGTGAAGATATCAGCTCATCACAAATTGGTCTATAGCTTCAACACAATCCCAGTCAAAAATCTCATCAAGTTAATTTATGGATATCAGCAAACTGATTCTAAATTTACCTGAAAGGGCTTAAGGTCAAGAATAGCCAACATAATATTGAAGGAGAAGAACAAAGTCAGAACACTGGTAATACTCTTTGTATGAAAGGAAGTACATTCAGAAACCTGTGGTTGGGAAGCTAAAACAGCCTGGAGATGCACTCTTTTCTCTTTCATGGATAAGTTTATAGAAAGAACAAATAATAGATCAATCAACAGAGATACCAGAATGAGACACGTGAGGCCCCTGGGGTACAAAATTTATGGAGTCACTCACTTGCAGAGTCATGAAGTTTCGGGATTCAGGCTTGCACAAATCTAGGCATGAATGTCTCCTGACGTCATGTGCTCTGGAGGCATCAAGTGGTTGTGCTGGTTCTGGTGCTTACACTATGCGAAAACAATTATTTATTCTTTTCTCAAATGATATGTCTATATTTCAGGATGGGGAATAGCAAATCTCAGTGAAAAATAGTAATGAAATAGTATTAAAAAGAAAAAAAGTGGACACTAATGGTCAATTTTTTTGATGACAATTTTCAAGCATTTGTCTGGCAAATCAGTTTTTATTTTATACTTATCGATTTTCAATTATACTTCCAAACTCCGTTACAATTTCCTCATTTACATTATTTATTCATTCAAATTTATTTATTGAGTTCCTACCTAATGTGTCATGTGCTAGGCAATTGATTATATATTGGTGAAGAAAACAGAAGAGCTGACTGCCCTTTTGGAGTTAATGATAAGTGAGAGAACAAGAGACATTTAACATGTACATAACTAAGTTAATAAGTACTTATCATTGTGGTAAGGACAATAAAAGAAACAAAGATGATGCAGGAATGTCTATTATTCTTGGTTCATGTTAGAGAAAACAGTCAAGGATCACCTCCAAGACCTAAATTATGGTGGGGATCAGCCATATATAAAAAACTTTGGGGATGCAGTGTGGTCGAGGAGAATTCCTACCAGAAGTCCTAAAACATTTGAGAAAGTAAGCTATATAACATATTTTTTAAAAATATTAAAGATAAAATTGAAGTAATCCATGCATGCTTTAAAAAATAGGAAAACTTTTTCTCAAGTATGGAGAATAAAAATAGAACACATTTGGTCATACCACAAAGATACTACTAATAAAGTTATTTTTTTCTTTGTAGTTTTGTCTCATGCCACACTTTAGTAAAATTCATATTATTCCTTGACTTCTCTTCCTCTGCTCTTGTCTTCCTTGTCTTCCTTCTCCTACTCTTCCTTTTTATTCTTACGTGTTTAGGATTGATCAAATTTGAATTTCTTCTCATTTAAAGCTACTCTTGGAGGGGCACCTGGGTGGCTCAGTTGTTGAGTTTCAGCTCAGGTCATGATCTTTTCATTCCTGGGATCCAGCCCAGAACTGGGCTCTGTGCTCAGCAGGGAGTCTGCTTGAATATTCTTTCCCTCTGCCCAAACCCCCACTCACACACACACACACACACACACACACACTCTCTCTCTCTCTCTCTCTCTAAAATAAACTTTTGAAAAAATAAACTCTTAGATATTTTAAGTTTTTGTTGTTGTGAATGAAGTCTGATCTCTATATTTCCTTTTCATAATTTTCATAATCAACATAGTCAAAATTATTCACTGTAGAGAAATTTTAAACAGAATTTTTAATTCTAAGGAGTAAATAAAAATCACCCACAGTGTGTTATCTATGTCAATATTTGCAGCATATTTCAGATGTATGTTTAGATTTATAAAATCAAGCATTTTTGTTGGTCATATGTAATGATTACATTTTGTAGCTATCATTTACTTACGTAAAAGAAAATACGAATTTTTCTAGATGTAGCTTGCATATGCCATTATCCCATCGTATCTAATTACTAACACTTTTAATTAAATGCTTCACCTTCATCTATTGAAGTAAACGTTTTTTCCATATTTCACCAATTGTTAAATAACAGAGTAGATTTATAGATTTTTTTGGAACAGTAATGTCCTTGTGTTCCTGGGATAGAATTTAATCTATTCATGGTGTTTACTTCCATTTATTTTGTGTAAATTTACATACATACATACAATACGAACTTTACTACAACTGCTCATATATGTCTTATATATCAAAATCGTTCCTCTTTACTTATGAGAGAATCCTAAGATAGAAAATAATAATTCCTCCATTTTCATCCTTTTCTTTCAAAGATTTTTATTTCTTTGACTTTTCCATATCTCACTCTGAAGTCCACTCATATGACGTTAAAAATATAATTTTATACTTTTAGCCATTTTAATAGTGGAATCGTATATAATTCACTATGGCAAAGAGTGTGCTAGGAAATATTTATCAGTTGAATCTTCAGAATTAAGAAAAAAAAGAAGAAGAAGAAGAAGCCATAATTTGTAACATTCATTTTTTCCCATGGTGTAAATACTCCCACCATGGCTTTTTTCAGGCTGCCAAGGTGACATCACTGAACACGGATTTGAGACTTTCAGTAACCTGTAGAATCCTGCTCTAGGACACTACTGAAATTGATGGTGCAGGAATTAGTCATTGAAATGGCTGAATATAAGAAAAGTCTTATAGTCCTAATATCTATAAATGAAAATGGACTTATGCAATAAGATAGGATTGTACATATTTTATATGAATAAAGGTTTTGAAGGTCTGCTTGCTCACTCAACATATGGCAGTAAAAAAGTACTGGAACAAGAGCACAGACCTAGATACCAGTTTAAGTGGTAAACACTGACTAGTAATTAAATACCTGAGCAAGCAACATAAATTTTCTGGTCTCCATGGTATCCATATTAGAGAGAGAGAAAGAGAGAGATTGTGTGTGTGTGTGTTTGTGTGTGTGTGTGCGTATACATATATATGTATTTAAGTCCAATTTTCTGTAAATGAGACATATTCATTCCATCATAAACTGTACCAATCAACCATTTCCCAGCTGTTGTAGAGATTATAACTGCCTTTCAAGATCATACTCAGGTCCCTAAGACCTTCATCAAGCCTTTTCTGACTATATTAAATTTTCATCTTTATTCATTTTCTTCTTTTTAATTTCTATCCTCATTTTCCCTATTACACAATGCAACATGTGTGTATGTATCATTTAAATTATTCACAACTTCAATATGTCCTGATCTTTCCTTTTCAGATAGATTTAAACCCATTAATGTTTTGAATCATAAAACCCCAAATATTTATATTGCCACACATATAGCAGTTTTCCAATTAGTAACTCTTCACTGTATATATATATGAAAATAAAATAGAACTCTAAACTTGAAAAAGCAAGAAAATAAAAACACATTTTTATGTAATTTTAACTTAGAACTGTGATGGTATTTTTTTTTAAGATTTATTTATTTATTTATTTATTTGACAGACAGAGATCACAAGTAGGCAGAGAGGCAAGCAGAGAGAGAGGGGGAAGCAGGTTCCCTGCTGAGCAGAGAGCCCGATGCGGGGCTTGATCCCAGGACCTTGAGACCATGACCTGAGCTGAAGGCAGAGGCTTTAACCCACTGAGCCACCCAGGCGCCCCTGTGATGGTATTTTTGAACTTGAATTATTACCCTGTTTACTGTTGATTGCTGAATGTAACAGTGTCCAACAAATTACTATACTTATCATCTACTAAAGGCTTCCTATAAGCCAAGAACCCTACTAGGAGGTTTTAGGATCTTTTTTATCCTTACACTAATTCCAATAAGATAGGTCATTTCATCCCTTATTTTTGAAAAAAAGGAAGTTATGCTTTAGAGATATTAACATGTTCAAGTTTATAAAGCTTAAGTAATAGATCCAGGAATAAATCCAGGTGTGTCTGACTCCAAAGTCCATGTCTTCATGTACTGCATCACAAGTGCAAAAAGTATGTTCCAGAAGTTCACATTGAAATTAAGAATATATTCAGATTTATGGAGAAGAGAAATGAAATGCCCTGGGTCAAAATAATTCTAATGGTTAACCATATAGGAAATGATAAGAAAGCTACTTGAATATAACCTTACCCTAGAAAGAACTCTAGTTCTAGCCAGCAAACTGAATCAGCCATTAAGGTGGCCTGCAGAGAAAGACACTTAGCCCATAAAAGTGATTCATGCATGCTCTTTCTGGATATGACATTCCACTGGGGCACATCAAAGCCATGAGCTGCTACTGAGGACACTATCTATATGAGCCAAAAACCACTGAGACTCACTTTTATTTTCTGACTGTGATTCTAAAAGGTACTTTACAAATGTTGCAGGATGTTCTGTACAAGAAGGCAAACAATAATAATTGGGGAAAATTGGGTATCATACATGAAAGGACTTCTGAAGGATCTCTGGCATTAATTTCACTTTTATTCCCTTTTATAAGTTTTAGTTGAGGGTTAGCAATAAAATGACTTTCTGGAAAAAGGTTGTGCTACTTTAAATTCTAAACAAAAATACTCGGAAGAAAGATAAAATAAATATTATAATAAGATACACAAATATAACAAAACTTCAAACCCCTAGGATTATATTGTGCTTAGTTCCTTTTTTTTTTTGCCCCCATTTTAATACACATATAATGTATTTTTATCCCCAGGGGTACAGGTATGTGAATCTCCAGGTTTACACATTTCACAGCACTCATCATAGCACATACCCTCCCCAATGTCCATTTCCCCACCACTCTCTCCCGTCCCCCCTCCCCCCAGCAACCCTCAGTCTGTTTTTTGAGATTGAGTCTTTTATGGTTTGTCTCCCTCCCAATCCCGTCTTTTCATTTTTTCTTTTCCTACCTCCCCCCAACCTCCCCGCATTGCATCTCCACTTCCTCATATCAAAGAGATCATATGATAGTTGTCTTTCTCCGATTGACTTATTTCGCTAAGCATGATACCCTCTAGTTCCATCCACGTCGTCGCAAATGGCAAGATTTCATGTCTTTTGATGGCTGCATAGTATTCCATTGTGTATATATACCACATCTTCTTGATCCATTCATCTGTTGATGGACATCTAGGTTCTTTCCACAGTTTGGCTATTGTGGACATTGCTGCTATAAACATTCGGGTGCACGTGCCCCTTTGGAGCACCACGTTTGTATCTTTAGGATATATACCCAGTAGTGCAATTTCTGGGTCATAGGGTAGCTCTATTTTCAGTTTTTTGAGGAACCTCCACACTGTTTTCCAGAGTGGTTGCACCAGCTTGCATTCCCACCAGCAGTGTAGGAGGGTTCCCCTCTCTCCACATCCTCGCCAGCATCTGTCATTTCTTGACTTGTTAATTTTAGCCATTCTGACTGCTGTGAGGTCGTATCTCATTGTGGTTTTGATTTGTATTTCCCTGATGCCGAGTGACGTGGAGCATTTTTTCATGTGTCTGTTGGCCATCTGGATGTCTTCTTTGCAGAAATGTCTGTTCATGTCCTCTGCCCATTTCTTGACTGGATTATTTGTTCTTTGGGTATTGAGTTTGATAAGCTCTTTATAGATTTTGGATATTAGCCCTTTATCTGATATGTCGTTTGCAAATATCTTCTCCCATTCTGTCAGTTGTCTTTTGGTTTTGTTCACTGTTTCCTTTGCTGTGCAAAAGCTTTTGATCTTGATGAAATCCCAATAGTTCATTTTTCCCCTTGCTTCTGTTGCCTTTGGCGATGTTCCTAGGAAGAAGTTGCTGCGGTTGAGGTCAAAGAGGTTGCTGCCTGCATTCTCCTCAAGGATTTTGAGGGATTCCTTTCTCACATTGAGGTCCTTCATCCATTTTGAGTCTATTTTCGTGTGTGGTGTAAGGAAATAGCCCAATTTCATTTTTCTGCATGTGGCTGTCCAATTTTCCCAGCACCATTTGTTGAAGAGACTGTCTTTTTTCCATTGGATATTCTTTCCTGCTTTGTCGAAGATTAGTTGACCATAGAGTTGAGGGTCTATTTCTGGGCTCTCTATTCTGTTCCATTGATCTATATGTCTGTTTTTGAGCCAGTACCATACTGTCTTGATGATGACAGCTTTGTAATAGAGCTTGAAGTCTGGAATTGTGATGCCACCGACTTTGGCTTTCTTTTTCAATATTCCTTTGGCTATTCGAGGTCTTTTCTGGTTCCATATAAATTTTAGGATTATTTGTTCTATTTCTTTAAAAAAAGTGGATGGGATTTTGATAGGGATTGCATTAAATGTGTAGATTGCTTTAGGTAGAATAGACATTTTCACAATATTTGTTCTTCCAATCCAGGAGCATGGAATATTTTTCCATTTCTTTGTGTCTTCCTCAATTTCTTTCATGAGTACTTTATAGTTTTCTGAGTATAGATTCTTTGCCTCTTTGGTTAGATTTATTCCTAGGTATCTTATGGTTTTGGGTGCGATTGTAAATGGGACTGACTCCTCAATTTCTCTTTCTTCTATCTTGTTGTTAGTGTAAAGAAATGCGACTGATTTCTGTGCATTGACTTTATATCCTGACACTTTACTGAATTCCTGTATAAGTTCTAGCAATTTTGGGGTGGAGCCTTTTGGGTTTTCCACATATAGTATCATATCATCTGCAAAGAGTGATAGTTTGACTTCTTCTTTGCCAATTTGGATGCCTTTAATTTCTTTTTGTTGTCTGATCGCTGAGGCTAGGACTTCTAGTACTATGTTGAACAGCAGTGGCGATAACGGACATCCCTGCCGTGTTCCTGACCTTAGCAGAAAGGCTTTCAGTTTTTCTCCATTGAGAATGATATTTGCGGTGGGTTTTTCATAGATGGCTTTGATAATATTGAGGTATGTGCCTTCTATCCCTACACTTTGAACAGTTTTAATCAGGAAGTGATGCTGCACTTTGTCAAATGCTTTTTCAGCATCTATTGAGAGTATCATATGGTTCTTATTCTTTCTTTTATTAATGTATTGTATCACGTTGATGGATTTGCGGATGTTGAACCAACCTTGCAGCCCTGGAATAAATCCCACTTGGTCGTGGTGAATAATCCTTTTAATGCACTGTTGGATCCTATTGGCCAGTATTTTGGTGAGAATTTTTGCATCTGTGTTCATCAAGGATATGGGTCTGTAATTCTCTTTTTTGGTGGGATCCTTGTCTGGTTTTGGGATCAAGGTGATGCTGGCCTCATAGAATGAGTTTGGAAGTTTTCCTTCCATTTCTATTTTTTTGGAACAGTTTCAGGAGAATAGGAATTAATTCTTCTTTAAATGTTTGGTAGAATTCCCCTGGGAAGCCGTCTGGTCCTGGACTTTTGTTTGTTTGGACATTTTTGATGACTGTTTCAATCTCCTTACTGGTTATGGGTCTGTTCAGGTTATCTATTTCTTCCTGGTTCAGTTGTGGTAGTTTATATGTCTCTAGAAATGTATCCATTTCTTCCAGATTGTCAAATTTGTTGGCGTAGAGTTGCTCCTAGTATGTTCTTATAATTGTTTGTATTTCTTGGGTGTTGTTTGTGATCTCTCCTCTTTCATTCACGATTTTATTTATTTGCGTCCTTTCTCTTTTCTTTTTGATCAGTCTGGCCAGGGGTTTGTCAATCTTATGAATTCTTTCAAAGAACCAGCTCCTAGCTTTGTTGATTTGTTCTATTGTTTTTTTAGTTTCTATTTCATTGATTTCTGCTCTGATCTTGATGATTTCTCTTCTCCTGCTGGGTTTAGGCTTTCTTTGTTGTTCTCTCTCCAGCTCCTTTAGGTGTAGGGTTAGGTTGTGTATTTGAGACCTTTCTTGTTTCTTGAGAAAGGCTTGCACCGCTATGTATTTTCCTCTCAGGACTGCCTTTGTTGTGTCCCACAGATTTTGAGCCGTTGTGTTTTCATTATCATTTGTTTCCATGATTTTTTTCAATTCTTCTTTAATTTCCTGGTTGACCCATTCATTTTTTAGAAGGATGCTGTTTAGTCTCCATGTATTTGCGTTCTTTCCAAATTTCCTCTTGTGATTGAGTTCTAGCTTCAGAGCATTGTGGTCTGAAAATATGCAGGGAATGATCTCAATCTTTTGGTACCGATTGAGACCTGATTTATGACCCAGGATATGGTCTATTCTGGAGAATGTTCCATGTGCACTAGAGAAGAATGTATATTCTGTTGCTTTGGGATGGAATGTTCTGAATAGATCTGTGATGTCCATCTGGTCCAGTGTGTCATTTAAGGCCTTTATTTCTTTGTTGATCTTTTGCTTAGATGATCTGTCCATTTCAGTGAGGGGAGAGTTAAAGTCCCCTGCTATTATTGTATTCCTGTCGATGTATTTCTTTGATTTTGTTATTAATTGGTTTCTATAGTTGGCTGCTCCCATGTTAGGGGCATAGATATTTAAGATTGTTAGGTCTTCTTGTTGGACAGACCCTTTGAGTAGGATATAGTGTCCTTCCTAATCTCTTATTATAGTCTTTGGCTTAAAATCTAATTGATCTGATCTAAGGATTGCCACCCCAGCTTTCTTCTGATGTCCATTAGCATGGTACATTGTTTTCCACCCCCTCACTTTAAATCTGGAGGTGTCTTCGGGTCTAAAATGAGTTTCTTGTAGGCAGCATATTGATGGGTTTTGTTTTTTTATCCATTCTGATACCCTGTGTCTTTTGATTGGGGCATTTAGCCCATTAACATTCAGGGTAACTATTGAGAGATATGAATTTAGTGCCATTGTATTGCCTGTAAGGTGACTGTTACTGTATATTGTTTCTGTTTCTTTCTGATCTACTACTTTTAGGGTCTCTCTTTGCTTAGAGGACCCCTTTCAATATTTCCTGTAGAGCTGGTTTGGTGTTTGCAAATTCTT
>JAHRIG010000013.1:115403520-115433048 GCA_020311275.1 Eira barbara
AATATTTCCTGTAGAGCTGGTTTGGTGTTTGCAAATTCTTTCAGCTTGTGTTTGTCCTAGAAGCTCTTTATCTCTCCTTCTATTTTCAATGATAGCCTAGCCAGATATAGTATTCTTGGCTGCATGTTTTTCTCGTTTAGTGCTCTGAATATATCATGCCAGTTCTTTCTGGCCTGCCAGGTCTCTGTGGATAGGTCCGCTGACAATCTAATGTTTTTACCCTTGTATGTTACAGACTTATTTTCTCGGGCTCCTTTCAGGATTTTCTCTTTGTCGCTAAGACTTGTAAATTTTACTATCAGATGACGAGGTGTGGACCTCTTTTTATGGATTTTGAGGGGCGTTCTTAGCATCTCCTGGATTTTGATGTTTGTTCCCTTTGCCATATTAGGGAAATTCTCTCCAATAATTGTCTCCAATATACCTTCTGCTCCCCTCTCTCTTTCTTCTTCTTCTGGAATCCCAATTATTCTAATGTTGTGTCGTCTTATGGTGTCGCTTATCTCTCGAATTCTCTCCTCATGGTCCAGTATTTGTTTGTCTCTCTTTTGCTCAGCTTCTTTATTCTCTGTCATTTGGTCTTCAATGTCACTAATTCTTTCTTCTGCCTCATTTATCCTAGCAGTGAGAGCTTCCATTTTTGATTGCACCTCATTAATAGCTTTTTTGATTTCAACTTGGTTAGATTTTAGTTCTTTTATTTCTCCAGAAAGGGCTTTTATCTCTCCGGAGAGGGTTTCTCTAATATCTTCTATGCCTTTTTCAAGCCCGGCTAGAACCTTGAGAATTGTCATTCTGAACTCTAGATCTGTCATATTACCAATGTCCGTATTGATTAGGTCTCCAGCCTTCGGTACTGCCTCTTGTTCTTTTTTTTGAGGTGAGTTTTTCCGTCTTGTCATTTTGTCCAGATAAGATTTGCTTTCTCCTCCTCTAAAATTCCGCTGTTCTTGGTGAGCGAAGTTGGTCTTAACTGGGTTTCTTGTTGTTCTTCTGGGGGAGGGGCCTGTTGTGGTGATTCTCAAGTGTCTTTGCCGCAGGCGGAATTGCACCGCCCTTGCCAGGGGCCGGGCTAAGGAATCCTCTCGGGTTCGCTTTCGGGAGCTTTTGTTTCCTGAGCGCTTTCCATAGAGTTCCGGAGGACGGGAATGAAGATGGCGGCCTCCCAATCTCCGGCCCAGAGGAGCCGAGAGCTTGGGGTTCCGCTCCTCACTGCACCCTCAGAGAAAAGCGCCCAACCGCCCCGCCTCCCTGGCCTGCGGTCGCGCCTTGAGGAATGCAGTCAATTGCTGGCACTTGGAGAAAAGCGCCCTGTCGCTTCTGTCTCTGTGGCCTCCGGCCGCGCTCTGAGCCCACCCAGCCTGCGACCGGCACAAGGTAACCCCAGGCTGAGAGCTCGCTCCTCGGCTTTGTCGCTGTAGTCGGCTTCCCCGCTCTAATACCTGCGAGCTCTGCGGCCCTCAGACACCCCCGGTCCTTCTGTGACCGCGCTGGACCTGGGGTTACGCTGACCCTGCCTGGGTTTCCCCCGGTTTAGCCTCTGGAGCGATGTCTCCCAGTGGAGCAGACTTTTAAAAGTCCCGATGTTGTGCTCCGTTGCTCTGCCACTTGCCGGGAGCCGGCCCCTACCCCCGGGGTCTATCTTCCCGTCACTTTGGATTCACTTCTCCGCAGGTCCTACCTTTCAGAAAGTGATCGATTTTCTGTTTCTAGAATTGTTGCTCTTCTTCTCCTCGATCCCCCGCTGGATCTGTAGGTGTTCACAATGGTTTGATAAGCTATCGAGCCGATCTCCTGCTACCCGCTGTCGTCTCAGCCTGCTACTTCTCCACCATCTTGACTCCTCCCTTAGTTCCTTTTTATAAACAAAGATTTCTGTTACACATAAAATTAGCACTATGGTTTACTGGTTCCCAATTTTGATACTTTGAGCTAACAGAAAAGATGGAGCTACATTCACATTTGTAAGTTGCTCAACTTTCCTGGACACATTAGTTATTCAAGTATTTGTTAAATGACTAAATAAAACTTTGTGAATTTAACATTTGTATGCTTATGTACACATATGTGTGTACACATATTCATGTTTCACACAGCAATAGTTATAAACACATTTACAGTCAGGTGTGTGTGTGTTCATGTGTATTGAAATATAGGGACTGAGTAAGAAATAGTCTAAATCCTGGCTATGGTATAGTCGGTATTATTGGAGCATAACAGATTTTAGAAGCAAAACACACATGGCTTTGAACCCTGATTCTACCATTAACCACTTTCTAACCTTCGGCAACCTCTCTGATGTTTCTAAGTCCTTGTTATCATCTGTTAGTACACAGTAATGCCACTTTTTCAGATTTTCTGATTTGTTGGCATAAGGATTTCAAATATGAAATATAAAATAATCCAGATGACCCCACCATTTTAGTGTTCCGTGGTCTTAAGTTTTAGATTCACTACTGAAATATTTCAACATTTCAAGATAGCTATGTGGGGCTTCAGTTCCCAAGTAGGCTCCATCTTTCAAGAATGATATGACGACGCTTGTGATTCCTTCTATGACATTTTTAATGCAATAAATACATGATTATGAGAAGAAAATGTCAAATACTGAAGCTTTGAGTCAGTATAGCTGAAATAGCTTCACTTTAGTATTTTAACATAGATTATCATCTCATGGGCTGGATGTATATTGTTTGTGTGAAAATTCATAAGTTCACTTGGTTCTTGGTTAACATAGTACTTAGTAATTTCAGATATATTTTCCATTTTTTTAATATTCATGAACTAATTAAGTTGTTTTCATGGTATAGTTTAGGCTGCTTTTATTTTCCTGATAGAGTGTAATTCCAAATTTTCTATCAAATTAAGTTGGTTGGAGAGAAATCAAATATATAATTCAATGAGAAAACAAATCCTAACAAAAATCTAATAAGCTCTTAGAATTTTACAAATAAGTAGCAGAAATTTGAAATGAGCCAGCATATACCATGATTCTGCATTTATAGAAAATTAGAAATAATATGATTGAAAACTGATTCACCATATTAGTGGACAATAATAATTTTAATTTTTAATTAGATAACTTTAATTGGGCAATGCTTTCCTTAATTAATCTCTTATTTTGAATATAGGTGGCATTGACAAACCTCTAGTTCTCATCATATTTAATGAATCACTTCTAGGTGTACGTATACTTTTCTTAAGATTTCTAATTCCAAAATAATATATGATAGTCATACTTTGTCTCCTCCATATCTGTCAAGCTCAGAAACAATAAAACCATTATTAAAATAAATAAGTATAAATAAGTATAAAATAAATAAGTATATGCCTGGGTGGCTCAGTTGGTTAAGCAGCTGCCTTTGGCTCAGGTCATGATCCCAGCGTCCTGGGATCGAGTCCCACATCGGGCTCCTTGCTCAGCAGGTAGCCTGCTTCTCCCTCTCCCTGCCACTCTGTCTGCCTGTGCTCACTCTCTCTGACAAATAAATAAAATCTTAAAAAAAATAAAATAAATAAGTATACGCCATCATATTGGAAAGTAAGAAAGGAAACTATCAGCAAACAAGAAACTGAAATGAATTCAACACACACACACACACACACAAAAGGAAAGTAGGAGGGAAATTAGTGACTACCTTTAGAAATAGAGCTAACTTAGGTAGTTGAGTGCACCTGGTGAGGCCCATGGCTGATTCAGGAAACTGTAGTTCAAAAACTGTAGGCAGTGCTGCAAATATGTCTTACAATAAATTTAATCACCATATAGTTAACAAAATCCAAGCTAATGGAAGACTAACAAACCCAACAAATAGAATGTGCATTCAAAGAAACAGAGTTAATAGAACACTTAGATCCTGTCTGTATAATAAACATATTTAGTGTGTTCGGACAAATAAGTGAGAATGTACACCCTTGGAAATAAAAACAGGAGACTGTAAAAGATAGAACGGTGATGCTGGGAAAGAAGTAAATTCAATGTGTGTGTGTAATTGCTGAAATGTGCTTTTCATCATTTTAAAGGTAGTGTCAGAAAAAATGGTAGTCACCTGACTTCATTCTTCTCTCCCTTCTTCTTCTTCTTCCCCTTCTTTTAATTCCAAGTTCCTTTTTTTGTAGTTTCCTTCCTTTAGTTGGTTGTTGTTGTTGCTGTTGTTGTTGTTTTGGTGTGTTTTTTTTCTTTGTTTTGTTTTTTATTTTTGTTTTTGTCTGAAACTGAAATCCTCTTCCTTCATTCATTAGGAGAGTCCATGAATTTTCATGATTACTTTGCCTCTGTGAGTTATATCGATTTTGGCTCTGTTATCCTACATTCTGAATGTATAAATAAACAAAGGGTAAATATAGCAAATTAGACCCAAATGCTTTAGGTTAAACATTCTTCTACTTCCTATGCAGCACAATGCTCTCTTTGATGTCAGCCTCAATTTTAAGTAGTTATTCCATTTCCCTGTATCCTCCAACTTGCTCTCTTGAAGACACTGCTTCCTCTGCAGTCCCCCTAAGTTAAGTCATTTACAAAACACAGCTGCCACTTCAGACTAATTCTCATCTATGAGCTTGTGAAATCAGTTTTTATTTCCCCATCTATATTGCCCTCCCTTCTTGTTTCTGGATAATATTGGCTCATTTTATGAAATCCACATTTAGGGAAGACTGGTGCATGGTCCACAGACTCCTCCATTCCTGTTGCATCTCAGTGTGAATAACATCTTCTCCAGTATCACTCATCCATCTAATCAAGCCTCCTTGCAGGCACCATAATGCCCCCTAACTCCTCTACTTCCGTTTGAAACATCCCATCCTTGCACCCCACATACTATCTTCCAGACTGCTTGTTTAACGATTTCTTTTCTTTCTTTGGTCTTATTGAGCTTTTCAACTCATGGATTTCTCACTTTTCTCACTACCCATCACCACCTCCTTCCTTTAGTTCCTTCTGTATTTGGCATAGACTCCCTATTCCCTTATTTCAGTCACTCTCTTCCAACCTGAAACTCTGCCTCTATCACAATGAGCCCAACTGTTCTCTGCATGTCCACCTGGGCAAGGGACCATTGCTGAAGGAGACTACACAACCAGATTGGAATGAGACTCTCTACAATTTTTTTCACCACAATAAACACTGTTTCAAATTTAAGTGACATTTTCCTATTTGGCTAATTGTCCTACTTTCCACAATAACAATTTCAGTTTCTTCCATTCTATTCAGACTCCCAGTCTTTCCTACTTCACCATACTAAGCAGTTTCAGAAGCCTCTTACTTCCTGTAGAATGTAAAAGCCAGCATTCTGGAAATCCTTCAGCTTCCCACCACTAAACATAAATACCTCTCTGAATCCTCAGCCATCCCCATTTCCAATGTTTAAAGTGGAGAAAACCTTTTTTTCCCCTCAAAAGCTGCCTAGTACTTCCATTTTCTTTACATTTCTTCACTCTTAGCCCTCTCCAATCCAATTTATTGAACTGAAACTGAACATAAAACTATATTGTCTAAGAAAACATTTGGAATCTTAATTTAATATATTACTTAGTTTTTCAGTAGTGTGATCCTGTGTTCCATAATACACTCCTACTGGTTTTCTTCTGACCATTTCTTTACCACTCAGCCTTGTCTCTTGGCTGTTTTTATCTATAAGATCTTTAATTATCATAGTTCCTAAATATTTTCCTACTTTCTTCTCTTAGCCTAACCTCCCCACACGTATCCATTTCCAGAACTTCAGGCAATAGCTTTAAACTGAATGTTCTCATTTTAATATACTGAGCCAAGACTTTTTTCTGAGTTATCGATCTGTACAATTATTTGCCTACTTGACCTTTACACTTGGATTTTTAAGAAGCATTTCAAATTTTATACAAACTGAACTCATGATTACTTATCCCCCCAAGTCTTCTTTCTTTCCATAATCTCCCCTCCAGAAGTACTCCAAACAGGTCTTCAAGTCAGAAATATGGAAGCCCTTCTTAATGCTGTTTCCCCAAACAACATTATTATGTCTTACCTATTTTACTTCCCTATCACTGGGATTCATCATTTTTCCCCAAATTTACTCTACTCATCTATCGCCTGAACTACTGCAATAACTTTGCAAATAGTTTGCTTTTATTCAAATACTTGTTTCATTAATGGCATAACAACTGAAGGAATGTATGAGTTATTCCAGTTATCACTGTTGGAACAATTTATGTCTTATCCAGACATTAATTCTTACTCTCAAATCAGGGACCAATTTATTTCTTTGGACACTTAACAAATATTATAGCCCTAGGCCCTCCTTTTCTTGATATTATGTAACTATAGGGATGATTATTAAATTAATTAATGAAGTACTTCCCTCTCATATCTTCACAAACTCTGTATAGTGAGAGACAAACCTGGACATTTGTGTAGTACCAGGATGGAGACTTGGCATTTGCCAAGGTCCATTGCTGTAAAGTTTAGGATAACCTCTTCTTGTATTAGAGAAATAAGAGTTCTAAGACCAAGATTAGTGAATTAGTCTAGTAGAAACTGTGTAGGTGAAACAGATAATATTCTTTTATGTGATTTCCAGCTCTGCTTCTCACTGTCTGGGTTTCCATATAGGTGTATGGAACTGATAGTTACTTGTCATTTCTGTTGAGATCCTAATGTGTTCAGCTGGAGCAGGAGTTAGCAGTTTGAGAATTTTTGAAATTTGACTATCTTTAACTTGGTATCCTGAGATAATTCCTGGGATGATGGTCCTGTTTTACCTAGTACTCACTCCTCCTAGAAAATGGAGTCATCTCTGAGATCCATGTTGGTGCTTGTGTCCTTGATTCATGCTGATAATTTTGATACGAAGTTCTTGCTAGGCTGGTCTTATATTCTATTATACCACCTAATTTCTCTGTCTTTATTATTAAAGAATGTTTTAACTGAATCCTACAGTGACACTTCAGGAGAAATTTAGGTTAACATGGAATATTTGTTGTTGGGAGAACTTATTTGGGGCCAAGGCTTATTTATTGAAGGAATGTTGATCCTCCTGTCAAATACTGTCATATCCCTCAACCGATATGGCATAAACTTACTGGGTTTATTCCATGCATTTTTTTTTTGTATAATAAAATATACTCCTTTTTTCTACCCCACCAGGCCATATCCCAAACAGGTGTTAGAATCCACGTAATGAAGTAAGTCTGCTTCTGATGGGATTGGCACATATTTTATCCACCTTCCTCTATTCTATTTTTCTGCCAAGATCTGCTCCCTCAATACATTTTCTGGAACACTTTACTATATATCTGCTTTGTTAAAAAAAGGACTCACCTATTTCTTGGGGTAAATTATGTTTCCTCTCCCACTTCACAACTTAGACTAACTGAACATTGAGCAAAATATCCCAAATGGAGCTTACAACGTGAATACTGCTTTGGAACTATGCCAGCTTTTCCTGAGTATTAACTGCTCTTCTAATGGTTATCTAATTCTTCAAATTGCGTTTGAATTTTGTCTATTTTAGACCTACAGATAGAAAAATTCAGATGTTTCGCACAGGGATTTGGAGAACTAATTTTCTAAGCTAAAAAGTTTGACTATGTCCTGGCAGAAGTTAATGATTTTGTGTGGTTTAATAAGACCCAAAGAAGGGAAATGGGGTCAATATCTATATTTTCAAAGAAATGTGTTAAAATAGACTTAAACATTATAGTTTGATTTCTAATTTCACCAATAGTTTAACTTGCTTTATCTCTCATCCGCTTTTCAAAAAAGGCAATATCTAATCCATTCATTGGACTTTGTCTTTGTGCCCAATGGTGGGAGAAAATACTAGCTCCGTCATCTTCCCTGTGAATCTCAGAGCTGCTTCATTGGACTTCAGTAATGTTTCCAAGTTCATTTTACTTCTTTAAGGCTCAAAGTAGGATATAAAAGGGGCCATGCCTCCCTCTCAATGGAATTTTTAGTGAATAGTTTAAATACTGCCCTAATTTGTGCTTTCTTTCTGCTCTTCGAGCAATGACCTAAGAACAGGGAAGAATCTGTAACTCGATTTCATTAAACCCTGGGAGAAGAGCTCATGATTGACCTCATCATCCTTTTTTCTTGTTGTTGTTTTTATTTGTTCCTTTGTTTTTGGCTCTCTGTTGATGCTCCATGGAATAGGAATACAGAGGGGCCAGTGCTAAATATGGTTTTAGGCTTAATTCTCATCAATGGCTTCATTTTCTATTTAAAGAAAGTAACTGAATTGATGGGGAAAAAAAGTGCTAACCAAGATTTGTAGCATGTTCAGCAAGCTTTTAATTCTTATATGATAGTGTATTAAAGACACTGAGTATATAACCTCGCACATTTCCTTTTTTGTAATTGTAAGATTTAACTTCAGCCTGACACAGCATTCTCTTCCAAGCAAACTCAGCATGAACCTCAGCTTTTCCTAGCAACTCCATAGGGAGAATGCTGTTCTTCTACCTATATCTGTCAGGATTTGTACTTAGGTAGGGTGACAGTGTGATTATTGCTGAAACAGAGACACTTTGGAGAAGAAAACAGAATGCTATTAATAATTAAATAAGGTGAGGGGGGCAAGATGGTGGAGAAGTAGGAGACACTGTTTCAACAGGGCCTCTAAAGTGAGCTAATTATCTACCAGAACAGTCTGAACACCCACAAAATCAGCCTGAGATATAGGATTATACACTTCTGGATCTCTACAGGGGCAGAAGATGCCAGTGAGTTAAAGCAGCAGAGTTTGAATGATCTGACTGATTTTGGATTGATAGCGGAGGACAAACAGAAGGGGAAGGGAGCCACCAGAAGTGACCCATTGGGAAATAATATCCCAATACGAGAGTGCCCTGTGATTGGGGCCCAGCATTAACTTGGAGTCAGGTTAAAAATAACAAAAGATCTTAAGGGGAAACTGGTGGAATTGGGCAGTTATGAGCATGGGCCTAAGCCCATGGACCCAGGATGGCCAGTGCTGTGCCAGAGAGAGTGTAGCGAAGCCTCCAGGCCTTGGTCCCACAGCTGCCTGTGCGTGAGAGAGTCTGGGTGCATGCCAGCCAGTGCTCTCTAAAACCACAGCCTTTGCACTCTGCCATGCACCACACGACCTGGGTCCGAGTTGCAGGCCACATCTTCCTCTGCAGGGGGTCCGTGCAGGCGCTAGCCGGTGCTCTCTAGGATCAGCGAGAGTCTGAACACTCCCAGCCCAGGTCGACTTGAAAATCTCAGTGTGGTATCCCTGGTTGGGATCTCTCTGGTGGTCTGGACCTGCTCAGACAGCTGCCCAGCAAAGGCAGCCACTGGAGGAGGGCTCTCTGAACCAATATTGCTCGTGGTTTGGGGTTTTGTTTTTTTTTTTTTAATTTTTAATTTTTTTATAAACATATAATGTACTATTAGCCCCAGGGTTACAGGTCTGTGAATCACCAGGTTTACACACTTCACAGCACTCACCATAGCACATACCCTCCCCAATGTCCATAACCCCACCACCCTCTCCCGACTCCCCTCCCCCCAGCAACCCTCAGTTTGTTTTGTGAGATGAAGAGTCTCCTATGGTTTGTCTCCCTCCCAATCCCATCTTGTTTCATTTATTCTTTTCCTACCCCCCAAAGTCCCCACATTGCACCTCCACTTCCTCATATCAGGGAGATCATATGATAGTTGTTTTTCTCCAATTGACTTATTTCGCTAAGTATAATACCCTAGAGTTCCATTCACGTCCTCGAAACTAGTATCCAAAATCTATAAAGAGCTTAGCAAACTCAACACCCAAAGAACAAATAATCCAATCAAGAAATGGGCAGAGGACATGAACAGACATTTCTGCTCATGGTTTTAATAGCACTGGGGTACAGAGACAAGTGGGAGCTCCTGCAACCCCTGAGATGGTGGCTGGGGACGAGCTCTGCTGGTGGGAGGTGGCAGAGGGGGATATGTTCTGGCCCACCCAGAGGGGAACAGAATGAGGCTTCTCTCTGAGATGGAGGTCTGGGTGCAGTTTGCTTTCCTCTAAACCTCTGAAGAACCACCCAAAGCTGCCAAGGGGAAAAAACAAAAACAAAACCAAAAACCCTCCAGAGAACGAAAGCCTGAAAAACAGGTTTCCTCAGAGCCCAGCCCTTTGATAGGGGACAGGCAGACTCAACCCAAGCCAAGATTGCCTGAAAAACCATGCAACGGGCCCCTCCCCCAGAAAGCCAGGCCAAAAAACCCAAGAGGACAACTACCATAGGGTCCCCATAAAACTGTAAAACCCCAATATCAGGGAAAAAGAAGATATTAAGCTCTCGGTATAGCCCTAAAACCTATACTTCATAGAAAACAACTTTTATTTTTAATTATTAAATAATGCATAAATAGAGATGTTTCGAGAAAATCAAGACATAAAATGACAGTAGAAATCAAAATAAAGTAGACCAAATGAGTCACTGAACTTGAATTCCTACTTGAATTGAAACCTTAGTTTCATGATCACCAGATCTCTCTAGAGATCCTCTGTGTAAATATATGTAAATATATTTCAGAATTACTTAAGCAAAGCCCCAGTTTACCATTCCATACTTCCAACAATGAGAAATATTTTCTAAAGCTGTCAAGAAACATATCACACCTTTGCTTGACTCTCATGGTTTTTTCCATGCCCCTTTCCAGTAAAGGTATTTGTTTTGTATGTTTGTTTTAAATCAAGAACATGTGGACCCCTGGGTGGTTCAGTTGGTTAGGTGTCGGTTTTTGGCTCAGGTCATGATCCCAGATTCCTGGGATTGAGTCCCACATCAGGCTTCTTGCGTGGTGGGAAACCTGCTTCTCCTTCTGCCTGCTGCTCCCCCTGATTCTGCTTTCTCTCTCTGGCAAATAAATAAATAAAATCTTTAAAAATAAATAAATCAAGAACATGGAGGTGAATTTATAGTAGAGTATACCCTTAGGTATACAACTACATGAATATTCCCAACAAATCATCAAGACAGTGCATATATCCATCACATGACAGTTTCTCTATTTTCTTTAGCAGTCATTTCCTCTGCCCAAAGTCAGAAACTGGCAACTACTTATCTATACTTTTTCTAAAATGTCATAGAAATGAAATTATATAGTATGCAACTTTTAGAGTCTGGATTTTTTCACTTTGCATAGTACAATTGAGATTTGTCTATGTTACTGCACATATCAGTAGTTTCTTGTGTTTTTATTAATCTTTCTGCTGAGCAGTATTCCACCGTATAGCAGTATCACAGATAATCCATTCACCAGTTGAAGGGCATTTGTGTTTTGGGTAATTATGATTATAACCACTATATCTCTGCCATCAAGATCTGTGAGTGAACATTGTTTTTATTATCTCAGAGGGGCAGGATTGTTGGTTTGGATGTAAATGTATGCTTAATTTTATAAAATACTACCAATTTGTTTTCCAGAGTGATTGGTTTTCATTCCCACCAGAAATATGTGAGAACTGAGGTGTTTCACACTCTCACCTGCAACTGATATTGCCATGGCATCATTTTTATCCAACTTATAGAATTGTGATGCTATCTCATCATAGGTCTAACTGGCATTTCCCTATTAGTAGTAATGTTGAACACCTTTGCATGTGCTATGGATCACCCATTTATCTTCTCTTGTGAAGCAGCTGTCCAAACCCTATTTTTAATTGTGACCTTATTTTCTTACTGTTATGAGTTTCTTCCCTCCTCGAGGGAAAAAAAGAAAAGAAAAGAAGAAAGAAAAAGACAAACAGAAAGGACAACTGAGTGGCTAAATCCATTAAGTAACTGACCCTTGATTTTGGTTTAGGTCATGATCTCAGGGTTGTGAGATCAAACCCCGCTTTGGGCTGCCTGCTGGCCATGGAGCCTGCTTGGGATTCTCTCTCCCTCTTCCTCTGTGCCTCCTCAGTTGCCTGCTCTCTCTCTATCTCTCTCAAAAACAAACAAAACCACAAAACTTTATGAATTTTGAGCACCATTCCTTTGCAAAAAGGTGTGTTTTGCATTTTCTTCCAGTAGTTTATAGTTTGTCCTTTAATTTTCAAAAACCTTTTGAAGGAAGAAATGTTAACTTGGATGAAGAATAATTTACCACGTTTTCCTTTATGATTCATACTTGTGGTGTCCTATCCAGAAAATCCTCGCTTAACTCAAGGGTGCAAAAATCTTTCTTAAAATGTTCCTCAAAAAATCTTAGATTTTTGCATTTACTTTTATGTCTGTTATGTACTTTATGTTAATTTTGGTATGTGGTACGAGATATGAGTTGAGGTAGGTTTTTGTTTTGTTTTGTTTTATGTTTTGCTTATGGGTGTCCAATAGCTCCAGCACTATTTGTCGAAAATACCTTCTTTAACTGACCATATATATGTATATATGTACACATGTACACATTTTTGGACTCTTTCATTCTCTAGACCTAGGAGTCTATGCTTTTGCCAATACTGTACTCACTCGAATATAGTTAGTCTTAAAATTATGTGGTATGATTCCTCCTCTAACACTGTTTTTCTCCTTCTTCTCTTTCTCCTTTTTCTTCTTCTAATGGCTACTCTAGTTCCTTTGCTTCTGTATATACACATTTTGTTTTTACTTTTCAAAGATCAATTTATTTAGAATAAAGGATTTATGCATTTCTTAATTAACATAAAAATTTAGCTAAGTGTAAACTCTGCACTAAAGTTCTATAGTGACACAGTACCAACAAAGAATATGGAAGCATTTTTAAACTATACAAAAATTTCAAATGGAAAAAAATCTCATTTTAGTTTTTTGTTTGTTTGTTTACTTGTTTGTTTTTTGACATACAGAGATCACAAGTAGGCAAAGAGGCAGTGGGGGAGGGGGGAAGCAGACTCCCTGATGAGAACAATTTTAATGTATTTTGACTTTATAATATACTATATTAAAACAAAGAAAATCCCAAACACACACTTTTTACAAGAATAACATTTTAGGCAGGGTTTTTTATTTAAAAAAACAAGAAAACAACAAAACCCCCACAACCAAATACAAACCTTGTTTTCTGCATTTCACAGCACTGTTTATTATATGTGTTTTCCCTATAAAATCTTTTGACTTATAAAATGTGTACGTTTGGATTTTAACCAGTCATCTGGTTCAAAAGTTGTGCAAATAAACAAAATGTGAAAATAATGTGTTACTAGTCTTTCTAAATAAGTCTCATAACAATCGCACCTTTTGCCCTGAATTGATGGGAAAACTCGGGCTAAATCCACTTGCTGAAATGCAGTGCTTTGCAAGTAATATATTTTTCTCCCGCTCCTTTCTTTTCTTTCAACAGACAAACAACAAAGTTTTCTTTTATAAATTATGATAAATTAAAATATTTATGATTATAAAATGATCTCTAGAGCAACGTCACCAGCAGGTATCCATCCCACATACTTGTCAAGGCTGCATCTCCCTTAGCTGTTCTGGTTGATTCCTCCACAAGTAACTTCCTGCCTCTGGAGGGTGCTCTCTTCCAGATCCTACAGGGAGAGGAGCTGACCTGCTGGCACTAAAACCCTCAGAACATAGCTCCCCACAGGAGGCTCATGTCTGAGCTCGCAGACCCCAGAAACCGCTGTCTGCGCCTGTTGGCTGAATTAATGCATGTTGATAAAGGGGTCAGTACACTCTTCCATGAAAGCATCTTAGTTTCAGACAGTTTTGGCTGAAAAATACTTGCCAATAAACATGTAACATAAGTGATGCTACTGCAGCTGAATCATAGGAAGAAAAATAAATAGAATGCTGGTCAGCAGAGGTGGTTCAAGAAGCATGACAGTATGTTCCAGTGTCTTCACTGGAGGTGTACAGTTCCCTTATTTTCCAGCGCATGGGTCATTTGGTGATGGAAGCCGAAGTGAAGGGATGCTAGTGTCCTGTGCGGCTGGAACAGGGAAGGCTGCTTCTCAGTCTCTGTTGGTGTCCTTGGCAGAGAAGGCCTGCAGGCTTCCCATCTGGTTCAGGCCACTCCGAAGGTGTGAAACATG
This sequence comes from Eira barbara, assembly GCA_020311275.1. Taxonomy (NCBI): domain Eukaryota; kingdom Metazoa; phylum Chordata; class Mammalia; order Carnivora; family Mustelidae; genus Eira; species Eira barbara. The sequence goes on from JAHRIG010000013.1 coordinate 115,417,494, forward strand.
GATTTCTACATTATTGGGAATGCAACTGATAGTAGAAGCATCTACTGTACTCTTGATATCATTTAACGAATCTATAAGTGATTTGAACTCAAAGGAATCGAACTCTCCTCCTTCTGCCAGCCACTTAATTTGTAATAAAATAGGAGTGAGCTGGAGATTAAATCTGTCAGAATTTCATTCTCAACACAGAGCCATCTAGTGGAGGAGCTGGCTGCCGAACAAGCTCCTGGGCTTCCTCCTCACACCTCCGTCTCCTATCTGTGGGCTGGTCCTCAGGCTGCCTGCCCTGGTCTGGCTGGAGCGGGTTCATAGCAGTGCTGCACTTCATGCAAAACTTTGTTGAGGTCCTTGCTGAGTTGCTCAAGCTCCAGAAGGATGGTTGCATAACTCTGCTGAAATTCAATACCAATGGGCATGCAATAGGATTTCAATTTTTCTGCTTCTGTGTTCATTGCTCTTAATTTTTTGATATGTTCCTTTTTAATCATGAGAATTTTTGACAATTTGTTCACTTGGATGAGGAATTGTACTGGAAAACGGCCTAGCGTTTCAGTGTCAGAGCCAGAAATCTTACTTCTCCAAGGTGACTGTGCTAGTACAGGATCATTATCCATAATTGGTGACTGGAGAGGAGGAATGTAATGTAACCATGGTGGAGTCATAAAGAATCAAGAAGGCCCCTGTTTTTGTCAAAGGCAGCAACTGGCATCGTCTCACGCAGCTCATTACGAAGAACTTCATAGTCAGGGATGGCATGGGTGCCAAGCCCTGACCTATCAAAAGTTACTCTATCAGGAGCATTAAAAGTATCCACAGCAACTATTTGTCCAGTGAAGAGACCATCATGAACACCATGTAATTGAGCTATAACTTTGTTTCCAATAAATGGGCAAAGGAATTTCATCTGGGAGATCTTCGAACTGGGAAACATCTGCAACTTTCCTTTGTTGTAAGAGTCGTATTTTCTGTCATTTCTGTTTTAATGCTGGTCTCTCTTTCTCAAAAAATGCACAAGAAAGTCTCCGTGGTTTTCCCATAAGTTGCCTGATTATTCCCCATTCTATCCTTGTAACTTTCTTGTTTTTAAATTAGGAAAGGATTCCTTCAGAAAGACACAGAAGTCATCATCACCATCGCCATCAAACAGTTGCTTATCTATAGTTGAGTAGAACCATTCATATATGCACCATTTATGTGCTTTGGGAAGCTTGAGTTGGTTATGTAATTGGAAACCAATCTTCTGTGAGGCTTTCTTATCTGGTGTGGACATTGTTGCTATAAATTTTGGTGGGACCATTGCAACTTTCCTGTTTCTTTTGGGTGACCTTTATTTATCTGTCTGTCATCTTCATTGGAAAAGAGTCAACTTCATTTTGAATTTCTGAAAGGCATCTCCACAGCGGAACTCATATGCCTGCTTTCTAAACAGGTGTGTTTTGTTTTTGTTTTTGTTTTGTGTGTGTGTGCGTGTGTGTGTGTGTGTGTGTGTGTGTGTTTGTAAAGAGCTATACTTTTCATTCCATGTGTTAGATAAGCTTCCCTCTTTTAAACTGACAAGGGCTTTTGCTGAAGAGTTCTTGTCAGGCATCTGGTTGAGCTGCACCATCTGGAATGAGCCACCTCCATATCCATTTACATACCAGCTTGTTGATCTCTACAAAGCAAACAAGCAAATAAACAAAATACCTTGCTTGGAATTTTAAAATTTGTTTATTATTATGTTCAATTATCCAACATTGTACATCATTAGTTTTTGATGTAGTGTTCAATGATTCATTAGTTGCCTATAACACCCAGTGCTCATCACCACATGTGCCCTCCTTAATACCCATCACCTGGTTACCCCCTCCTCCCCCGCTTCTGTAACTCTCAGTCTGTTTCCCAGAGTCCAGAGTCACTCATTGTTTGTCTCCTTCTCTCATTTCTTCCCATTTAGTTTTCCCTCCCTTCCCCTGTGGTCCTCCATTCTATTCCTTATGTTCCATATATGAGTTAAACCATCTGATAATTGTCTTTCTCTGCTTGACTTTTTCCACTTACCTTGCTTGGATTTTTAATTAGAAGTGAATTGAAAGTGTAAATAACTCTGGGGAGAATTGAAATATTAAGCATTTTGACTCAATTTATGAGCACAGTACATTTCTCCACTTATCTATGTCTTTAATTTCAATGTTTTCAGTGTTTTATTATATAAATCTTAAGTATATCGTGCAAATGTATTTAAGTGTGAATAATACTTCTAAATATTTTTTGCTGCAATTGTACTTGGTACTATTTCAATTTCTAATTACAGTTACTTAAATGTGAAATAAGATGGATTTTTTCCATACTTCTATTATACCTCCCTATATCAGAATTCATTTATGGGCACTAGTAGGTTTTCTTGTAGACTTTTTAAGCTATTTCTGTGTAGAACATCATGTTGTAAGTGAGTTAAGTCACTTTTACTTCTCCCTTTTTCTTTCTTTCTTTCTTTCTTTCTTTTTCTTTCTTTCTCTCTCTTTCACTCTTTCCATCCTTCCTTCTTTCTTTCTTTCACTTCCTTTCTTTTTTGCCCTATTGCACTAGCTAGGACCACCATTGTGCTTTTCATTAGGAACAGTGAGAGAAGAACACTTCTTTTCATCCTGATATAAGAGGGAAACAATAATTCACTTGTCATGAAGCATGATTTAGCTGTAGTTTTGTTGTTACTTTTTTTTTCTTTTGCAGATGTTCATCATTAGGTTGAGAAAGTTTCCTTTTATTATTAGTTTGTGAAGGTATTTTTGTCATAAAGGAATTATTGAATTATATCAGAGGTATTGTCTATTTCTATTGAGGTGACTGTATGTTTTTTTTCCTTCAGCTTATTAAATGGCAAAGTAAACTGATTTGTTTTCATATGTGAAAATGCATTCCTGCATGCCTGAGATAATGCCCTGATGTGTTATACATTTCTGGATTCTATCTGTAGTATTTTTTGAGTATTTTTATGTCTCTATTCATGAAGGATGTGTTCTTTACCTTCTACTTTCTGGAGGCTTCTATACTGTTAATGTTTTCTTTGGTAAAATTCACTAGTGATGTATCTGGGCTTAAAATAGTTTTCGTTGCACGTTTTTGTTTTTTGGTTGTTGGTGGTAGAAAGTTATTGACTTAAAATTCAATTTCCTTAATAAATATAGTATCACATTATAATGAACTCAATAACTATAGAATTATATTCTATATATAGAAACATGTGATTCTAGTAATATATGTCTTCTTGAACAATCTTTGGTACCTTGTGCCATTCAAGAAATTTGTCCATTTCATCTAGATTTCTGAATTTATGAACACGTTAATAATATTGTTGTTAATAATATTCCCTCATTAACCTATTATTAGGATGACCTTCTGGACGTCCCCTTCTTTCTTACTAATATTGTTTATTTTTACATTCTTTTTTTCTTAAGACATATCATTAGAGCTTAGTGATTATATTGATCCTTCTTAGTAATTAGCATTCTGTTTCATTCGTTTTATTGTTTGTCTTTCTCTTTTCAAGATTATTGCTTCTACTTTTGCTTTATTATATCTTCCTTTTGGTTGACTTGAGTTTCATTTGCTCTTCTCTTTCTAGTTTCTTAAGATGAAAATTAATATCACTTTGAGACATATATTTTTTAAAGATTTTATTTATTTATTTGACAGAGATCACAAGTTGGCAGAGAGGCAGGCGGGGTGGGGGGGTAGCAGGTTCCCTGCTGAGCAGAGAGCCTGAGTGGGGCTCGATCCCAGGACCCTGAGATCATGACCTGAGCTGAAGGCAGAGGCTTAACCCACTGAGCCACCCAGGCGCCCCAATGGAAGGTTTTTTTGTTTGTTTGTTTTTTAAGATTTTATTTATTTACTTGACAGAGAGAGAGAGGGTGTGAGAGTAAATACAAACAGGGGGAGTGGGCAGAGGGAGAAGCAGGCTTCCTGCCGAGCAGGGAGCCAGGACCCCGGGATCATGATCTGAGCCGAAGGCAGACGTTTAACCAAGTGAGGCACCCAGGCACACCTTTGACATATTTTAATATCAGCATTTAACAGTATTACTTTCGTGTTCATTAGCCACATCACACAAATTTTGGTATGTTATTTTTATGTTTTAAGGGTTTATTTATTTGAGAGAGAGAAAGAAAGAGAGAGAGAGCATGAACAGGAGAGAGGGGCAAAAGAAGAGGGAGAAGCAGGCTCCCTCAGCAGGGAGCTCTACATGGAGCTCCATCCCAGGACCCTGGTATCATGACCTGAGCTGAAGTAGATGCTTAAACAATGGTGCCACCCAGTTGCCCCAAATTATTTTCATTTCCAATAAAATATTTAAAATATTATCTAATTCTCCTTGTGACTCGTACTTCCACCCATGGGTTGTTTAGCAGTGTGGTGTTTAGTTCTAGATCTACTGAGGCGCTGAAGGCAGATACCATTGTACTTTGACATCAGGTTTTTATATTTCCATCATTTTCACTTGGTTCCTTTCTCTAGTTTCTAATGCTTTATAAAAACCCCTATATGTTCAATCTTGATATCCATCTCTCCCATTATAACCCATAATATATTAATCATAGTTATTTTGAATTCTCTACCTGATAATCCCAATATCTGGTCATCTCTGAGTCCTTTCCTGTTGATTGATTTGCCACTTTACACTGTGTTCTTTCCCTCCCTCCCTTCCTTCCTTCCTTCCTCTATCTTTCTTTCTTTCATTAACTTGTCTTGTGGCTTCCTGAGGGACCATTACAAAGAGATTGCCTTTAACTCACCTAACTCACAATTCCCCTAGTGTTGAGCCTGATACTTAGGACACATTTGTTAAAAATTTTTATAGCCAACGATGTTAGTTGTTGTTGCCTGGTGGAATAGGTAACAGTCAGGGCAAAGAATAGACTAACCAAAAGTTTGGAAGCAAAGACTGGGTTTTGAGATGCCTTGGGCCATAAGACCTCAATAAGCACATACCCATGGCTATTATTTTGGGATTGGAGGGTTTGTGATTGGTGGAGGATTTCCCTCAAAGTTTGTGTTCTGCTCTCAGTTTGTGCCATCCTGTAAGCCTGTGCTACAAAGGTGTTCTCTTAACCACTCTTGCTTCTCCCCAAGGTTAGACTCTTATGGCTTCTACTTGGTGCTTGCTCTTATGTAGTGTAGTTCACCTTCAAGTCAGGTAAGCTCTGTGTGGCATCAGAGGTAGGTTTCTCTCAATGTACCTGCTCCTCCTTCCCAAGGTAGAAGGGAACTGTGAGTTGTGTTGTGGTAGGTCTTATGCAGCAGAACATTGTTTTTCCATTCCCCAAATGTAGAAGACCTCTCCATTATATTGGTGTAAGATACTGTGCTCAGAGCTGTTAGTTTCCCTTTCCCCTTGGGTAAAGGGCTTTTGCTAGTGTCTGGGAGTGATAGACCTAGACTTTTGAGAGAAAAGGATGGGGCTTTGTAACTTTTCTGGGGAAGCAAACAACTTCCTGAATGCCTACCAGTTAAAAAGGAGACCCTTTCTTGTATCTTCACCTGTTCCCAGTCTTTCTTAGCACCCAGTGGAAGTCCATGGAAGGAAAAAGGCCTATCTGTGGGGATAGATGTCCTTGTTTTGATAGTTCCAGGGGTTCTACAGATGTGATTTTAACCTCTACCCAGCCTTTATAAATTGATGAAAAAATTGGCTAATGTATTCTTATCTGCTTGTGTTGTAGCACTATCTGTTCTCATACTCTGCCAATCTGTGATAAGCCAGTCCCCTTTTTGTTCATGGTGGCGCCCATCTCTCCTTGGATTTCAGGTTTCTTGTCTGATTTGGGAATTCAGCTCCCTGATGTGCAAAGGAAGTTATTTTGTGGTTTATCTGTCTAGTTGTTTCTCATTGTTATCAGGATAGTGGCAAAACTTTCTCAAGAACTCCACATCCTAGGCATAAAGGGAACCTCCAGTGAGTTTTTGAATCCTAAAAATATATGAAACAATTAAATAAGGGAATGGTGAAGCTAACTCTTCTACATCATGGTTTCTGTTCCTCAACTGTGGAAATTTATGGAGGAAGTATCTTCATGCCTTAATGATATATTTTTCTACAATATTCTTCATGGACAAGACATCTATGACAGTCATTTCTTTCATATGATTTAAGTCACTGCTAAATTGATTAAAATGTAGTTACCCATTAGCTCAGGGTATTATAATTTTTATTATTTTTATCAAATTGTAACACTTGTCTTATTAATTGTTCTTAAAATGTTTGTTGTGGGCTTACAAAAGACATTTGGGGAATAGAGGGTAGGCCTGTGTCACTGTATACATTTTTAATTTAATATAGACATACTAAAATGTTAAAATAATAGACTTGGATACATTGAATTGACTTGTTTGCATTCCTCTCACTTGCTGTTTGTGGACAATTTTTACCTCCAACCTCCAACCAAATAGAAACATTTTTATCATGAAACAGCAAGGCTTTTCAAAATTATATGCTAGACTCCATGTGCATAATACTCATATCATCATGCTATATTACTTTCCTTATTATTATGTTATTATTTGCTGAATTATTTCTCGACTCACATCCTTTACTCCATCTAACCATTTGTTCAAATTTTCACTTTTACAGAAGGCTATTCCTGCCTTATCCAATCTAAAATAAGAGCTATCTTCCCCACTATCTCCATCTATTCTGCTACATTGTCCTTCAGTTTTCCTCAAAGGATATTGTAGCATGACATTATGTATTATTTTCACCAAGGAATAGGGAACCTTTATTTCTAACATAGTTATTCTGGGTTAGGAATATGAGAATATATATATTTTGCAAAAATGGAAAGGATGACTAGAAGAAACAATGACAAAAACAACCGGTATTTTATATGAATCTATCGGATTGTAAGTTTCAATACCAGCAAAAAAAAAAAAAAAAAAATTGTTACAATGTCTTTCAGTTTTGCATCTGACTGTTTTGAGATCTTTCTTTCAGTTTTGAGGTTCCCCAAGCAGGCTTGGTGATGGCAGACAAGATGAGCTAAGAAAGCATTTTCAAACATTGTTTTTTTTTTTTTTTTTACCAGATTCCAGTTTACCAAGGTACCTGTTTACACCAGCAGAGATGACAGCTACTTGTTCATCATCAGCCATGAGAGTACACTGTACGTGTTTCAAGAACTCAGTCAGACATACACTAAGACTGAGGAATTGTGAGTTACACCATTGAGGTCAGAACCAAACTGGGCAAAAGTAGCGACTTCAGGATAATGAGGCAATTCATCATACCTGCTACCTGGTTTATAGTCTTGATTTGGGCAACAGTAGAATGAACAAACTAACATTTACAAAAGGTGAATACCTTTGAAGAAAAATTCTGTCTCATTCACAAAAATGAAATTACCAGAGGACTGTGATTTGTTGTGCACATTGATCCTGCAAGAGTGCCTGGTAGACAGGCAGATTTTTTGAATGGATGCTTTAAAAGTATTCATTGAATGAATGAATGAATGAAAATAATGTACAAATTCGTAGCCAAATTCATTTTTTTCTGTGTATCTTGTATGAAAATGCAGAGACATCACATCATTCTGCATTTCCAAAAAAATGTTAACGTTAGTATAAGGAGTTGGAGAAGAAAAATCTGTTTAAAAAGTATATACTAATAGATAAGAAGAGAAGAGAGGGGTGTAGACATAACATAAGTAGAGCATGGTTATATTGCAGAGATAAAAAGAAAGTAGAGGGACGCCTGGGTGGCTCAGTTGGTTAAGCGGCTGCCTTCGGCTCAGGTCATGATCCCAGCGTCCTGGGATCAAGTCCCACATCGGGCTCCTTCCTCGGCAGGGAGCCTGCTTCTCCCTCTGCCTCTGCCTGCCACTCTGTCTGCCTGTGCTTGCTCTCTCGCTCTCTCTCTCTCTCTCTGACAAATAAATAAATAAAATCTTAAAAAAAATAAAGTAGATGTCATGTTACTAGATAGCAACAAATATAAACTGAATGAGCAGAGAGCTTTAGAATGAGGGGGAAGTAAGAAATCTGAGACAAACCTTTACTAGAAGATCAGCTAATAATAATAATGTTTGGAGGGGCAAGAATAAGATTTTAGCCAACGTGTAACTAATATTAGGATCCCTAATTTCTATGTGCATATCACTATTGTTAAGTGTTAAATATTTGCTTTAAACCCTATTTACACTATGAATTTGCCTTACAGAGTTTCCACCATGCGTGTATAGAATAGAAAACTAATTACTGTTACACATTTCAGATGATGATGTCTCAAATGAAGGAATGAAAGGAAATGTTAATTCTTCCCACGGAATTCTATTCTTGAAGCACCTGGGTGGATCAGAGTTAAGCATCTGCCTTTGGCTCAGGTCTTGATCCCAGGGTTTTGGGATGGAGCCCATCCCCAAATTTTGGGCTCCCTGCTGGGGGTGAATCTGCTTCTTCTTCTCTCACTCTTCCTGCTTGTGTTCCATCTTTTGCTGTCTCTCTCTGTCAAATAAATAATATTTAAATTAAAAAATTAAAAAAAGAAAATCTATTCTTTCCATATCCATTCAGGTCTCCTTATCATACCCTGGTCTCCAGTGATACACAGAGAAGACAGTCTGGGTCACAGACTCCAGGGAATTTTATGTATGCCATGAATCCTGGAGGCCCTGTGAAAAAGCTGGCCATTGACTCATGTCTGACTAGGAAAAGAAGACCTTCCTAAAGATGATAGCAATGAACTCCAGCTGACCATGACAGCACCATATTCAGGCTTGCAGCAATTACTCTTTTCAGAATAACCGTTACTACCTCTTCGTGAAAACAGATATATGTGGAACTTAACTTTCTGCACACACTTCGTCTTCCAAGGTAAGATTATTTCCGTTTTCCTTATGCTTCATACACACTTTTGAATGTACATCTATCATAAGGAAGTTGTGGTCCATATACACTATGGAGTATTAACCTCCATCAGAAAGGATGAATACCCAACTTTTGTATCTACATGGATGGGACTGGAAGAGATTATGCTGAGTGAAATAAGTCAAGCAGAGAGAGTCAATTATCATATGGATTCACTTATTTGTGGAGCATAAGAAATAGCATGGAGGACATGGGGAGATGGAGAGGAGAAGGGAGTTGGGGGAAATTGGAGGGAGAGACGAACCATGAGAGATGATGGACTGTGAAAAACAATGGGAGGGTTTTGGAGAGGTGGAGCCTGGGAAGTTGGGCGAGCCTGGTGGTGGGTATTATGGAGGGCATGTATAGCATGGAGTTCTGAGTCTGATATATAAACAATGAATTCTGAAACACTGAATAGAAATTTTAAAAATGAATACAATTTTTTTTAAAAGATCATGTTTGTGGAAGGACGGTCTCTCTACAGTGTTAAATGGGTTGAAAGGTGCTTTCTCTACAGACTTGTTTCTCCCCCACAGTAAAGTCCATGACACATTCCTCAAGTTTTCACCCACACTTTTGAAAAGGCTTCTGTCCTCAGGATGGATGCCATTCTTGTAACTGGGCTTCTCTCCAATGTTGTTCCTTAGACATAAACAGAAGGCACACTTTTTCTGACATTCGAGCGTAGTTGGGAAATCATGTTTGTCTTCATGGCCCCAGATGTGACTTGGGTGTTCCATTCTACACCAACTGGTTCTTCAGAGTCCAGTATAGGTTCCTTTCCATGTACAGCAATACACAATTTGGAAAAAGCTCCCATCTGCCTGTATGGTGGTAGTGGTAAAAAAAAATTTTTTTGAAAGCGTTCCTTCTCAGAGTTATGTACATGGCACATTCCTGAAGCAATTATCACAGGCTTTGCACAGTTTTTAAATCATCAGGACGATGCTCATTGAAAATGCCAATTGGACAGTGATGCATCTTAGAGTTGACACTTTGATATGACACTTTGCTTAGGCCTCCTCACGTCCATTTGAAATCAGTTCCGTCTTCATGAAGCAAGGCTCTAGTGGTAGGACGCTTTGCCAACAGACTGGAAGCTCCCAGGTAAGTACATGGCACCCTCTATGTCCCTTCACTCCCAGGTTCGAATAGGCTTCCACCTTCAGGAGAGGCAATGTAAGCTGAAATTGGGTTTCTCTCCCATGTTGTTTCTTAGAGTTACATTTCTGGCAATTTGCTTACCCTTTTCTTGGAACCAGATATTTGTTGAACTTAACCTTCTGCACACACGTCTTCCTAGGTATGATTATTTCAGTTTTCCTTGTGCTCCATACACACTTTTGAATGTACTTCAATCCCCTGGCCAGAACATGTTTGTGGAAGGAAGTTTTCTCTGCAGTGTTGTAAGTTGAAAGGTGCTTTCTCAACAGACTAGTGTCTCCCCTCAGTGAAGCCCATGACACATTCCTCAAGCTTTCACACACTTTTGAAAATGCTTCTGTCTTTCAGATAGATGACTTTTTTTGGTAACTGGCTTTCTCTACAGTGTTGTCTCTTAGCCTTAAGCACAGGGCACACCCTCTGGCTTCTGAGCTTAGTTTGGAAATCATGTCTGTCTTCATGACAGAAGACGTGCTTTGAAAGATCCATACTACACAAACTCGTTCCTCAGAGTTCAGCATATATTACCTACTGCGTACTGCACCACACGCTTTGGATAACACTGCTGGCTGCTGGTAAGGTGGTAGTGAAAGGATGGTTTCTTGACAAGATTCCTTCTCATAGTTACATAAATGGCACTTTGCTGAAGCTATCACACAGATATTGCAAAAGGTTTCCATCTTCATGAACGACATTCACTGAAACTGCTTTACTGATACTAAGGTGTCCTAGAGTTAATATATGGCACTTTGCTTAGTCTTCTGCAAGTACATTTGAAATGGCTTCTGCATTCATGAAACAAGGTTTCAGTGGAAAGATGCATGCCTGCATTTGTATCTCCCTGCTAAGTACATGGCACTCCCTGTATCCTTTCACTCAAAGGTTTGAATAGCCTTCTACCTTCAGGAGAGATCATGTTAGCTGAAATTCCTTTCTATCCCATGTTGTTTCTTAGGGTTATATTCATGGCAATTCCCCCACCGTCTTTGTAAAACCAGATAATCATGGAACTTAACCTTCTGCACACACTTTGACATCTGAAGGCATCAGTTTTCCTTCTGCGTGTTGTTACACTTTTGAATGTATGTCATTCCTCTGGCAAGATCATGTTTGTGAAGGACGTTTTCTCTACAGTGTTGTTGTGAATTGAAAGGTACTTTCTCAACAGACTTGTGTCTCTGCTACAGTGAAGTCCATAACACGTTTCTCAAGACTTCACGCACTCTTTTGAGAAGGCTTCTGTCCTCAGTATGGATGCCCTTCTTGTAACTGGGATTTGGTCCAGTGTGGTTTCTTAGCCATAAGGATAAGGCATACTCTCTCTGACATTAAACCCTAGTTGGGAAATTATGTCTGTCCCCATAACAAAGACTTGCTTGGGTGTTCCATTCTACACAAAGCCCAGGGTCTTCAATAATTATGAACTCTCGCCTGTGTCTGGGAGAAGGCTTTTGGCTGTAGGGAAAACAGGAGCTGAAGGGGGTTCCCCTCTGTTGCTCCTTCCTGGAGCTGAGGGTTTTGCACCATCCTCTTTGCTTCCAGGAGCCAGATCCTTATCTATTCACGGGACCGGGTGTGGAGTGCACCCCAATGCGTTGACCTGAGGTCAGCTAGTGGCACTTGCCTAGAGGCTCCAACCATCACTTTCGGATAGGCCTCTCTACTCAGGGATCCTCAAGAATGATTGCATGAAGACGGGACTCGCTCCCGGGCCTCTCCGTGAGACAGGTATGCAACACGGACCTCTGCTTATGCTTGGATAAGTGGGGCTGGGGCAGACGGCTAGGGTCAAGCTGACAGAGTGGGGTCTGTCCGAAGTAGTCTTGTCCACTCAGAACTGAAGTTGGTGTTCTGCAGTGCACCCCATGGCCGGGTTTCCTGGTCAGGGTGGCAGTGGAGAAGGCAGCAGGAGCCGGGGCCCACGCTGTGAGGTGGGCTCCTCTACAGCCAAGTTAAGGGGGTGCACTCCCAGAAATTTTCCAACCCAAGAACCTGGGACCTTCAGTAGTCTTCTGCAGCAATGCACGGGGCCGAATCTTTCCCTCTCAGAAAAGAGAAATGCTCGTGAAAGGCGACATGCCTTTTGGCTTGTTTCTAGGAGGTAAGGTGAAGGCCTTCTCCCAAGGATCCCAGGGAGAAGTTTGACAAGGCATTTTTCTCCATGAAGTGTCCTGTGCGGGGACTGTGGTCGCCTTTCAAACAGACTTCTTTCTCATAGGGAAGCAGAGGGCCTTTCCCTCAGGCGTTCACACACACTCTTTGAAAATAGCTTCCCCCTTCCCAACACCAGAGGGCAACTTGCTAAGGGCCTGCCACTCGGCCTGGCAATTCCCCATCACTATGCACGCTTTTGACGTCACAGATTTCCTCTTTGCTCTTGGCAGAAATCCATCACCGTTCCCCAAGACACGTACTTCTTAGAGTCCATGGCCCCGCATGCGTGTTCGGCTTCCAGGCGCCAGTGTGTAATATAGGCTAATTCCCTGAAACAGGTAGTCAGGCCAGAGGTGCTGGCCAAGAGCGATGGCTTCTCATGGTGGAGCCTACTGCCAATAGCATACATGTACCCTAGCCTGTGTCTGGGAGAAGGCCTGTAAGTCTGTAGGGGAAAAGGGAGCTGGCGTGGGCTCCCCTCCATTGCGCCATCCTGGAGCTGAGGGATGTGTGCTTCCCTCTAGGCTTCCAGGTGTCAGGAATGCTTCTCCTTTCATGGGACCAGTAATGGCATGTGCCCCAAAGTGTTGCCCCGAAGTCAGCCGGTGCACTTGCCTAGCGCTTCCATGCCTCCGTTTTTGCAGAGACCTCTCTACTCAGGGAGCCTCAAGGATATTTGCCTGCAGGAGGGCCTCGCTACCCTTTCCTCTCCATGAGACAGGTATGCCACATGGCGCTCTCCTGACGCCTGAATAAGCGGGTCCCAGGCTGACAGCTAGGTCAGGCTGACAGACTGGGGCTTCTCCGAAGAAGTCTTCTGCCCTCAGAACTGGAGTTGGTGTTCTGCAGTGCATCCTGTGGCCAGGGCTCCTGAGTAGTGTGGCAGAGGAAGGGACACACGAGGAGCCAGTGGCCCCACCACGTGGTGGGCTCCTCTGCGGCCGAGCTAATGGGCTGCCTTCCCGGATATTTCATGACCCAAAGGCCCGGCACCTTCCTTCAGCTTGCACACATAGGGCCGAATCTTTCTCTCCTCAGAAAAAGGCAATGTCACGACAGGCGACTTGGCTTCAGGCTTGTTATCCAGCGGCAAGGCCAAGGCCTTCTCCGTCCAATTCCTGGGAGAAGGTTGAGAAGGGGTTCTTCTGCGTGGAGTGACCTGTGCAAAGTCGGTTGTCACCTTTCACACAGACTTCTTTCTCAAGGGAGGTGGAGGGCCTTTGCCTCAGGCATTCCCACACACACTCTTTGAAAATAGCTTTCCCCTTCCCAACACAAGAGGGAAACTTGCTGAGGGCCCGCCACTCAGCCTGGACACTTCCCTAACACCATGTGGGCTTTTGACCTCAGAGAACCCCGCTTTGCTCTTTGCGGAATGGATCGCGGTAGCACATCGTTCCCCAAGACACGGATTTCTTAGAGTTGAGAGCCCCGCAGGTGTGTTCGGTTTCCAGGCGACAATGTATAATGTGGGCCGACTCCCTGAAACAGGTGAGCAGGCCCGAGGCGCTGGCGCCCAGGATCTGTTCCACGGGTTGGACCCTAGGGCCCTCAGTATGTATATACCCTGCCTGTGTCTGGGAGAAGGCTCGTGGCTGTGGGAAATGAAGCTGCTGGGGGCTCTCCTCCATTGCTCCTCCCAGGAGATGGGGTATTTGCTCCTTCCTCCAACATTCAGCTATCAGGCATGCTTACTCTTCACGGACCGCTCGTGGCGTATTGACCCAGGGTCAGCCAGTGGAGACTTGCCTAGGGATTCCACAAATGCTTGTCGGATACGTTTCCGAGCCAAGGGAGCTTCAGAGAGGTACGGGCATCACCCACATGGCCCTGGGGTGCAGTACAAAGCTCTCGGAGTATGTGAACCTTCACAAGCCTCTGACAGAAGGCTTTTTGGCTTTAGGGGAAACCGGAGCTGACTAGGCCTCCTCCGTGATGCTCCTTCATGGAGCCGAGGCATTCACGCCTTGCTCCGTGCCTCTAGGTGTCAGGATTACTTCTCTCATCAGGGGACTGAGTGTGGTGTGCCGGGTAACTGCGTTGTCCCGATGCGCTCCCATGGCAATTCTTTTTGCCTTCCGCCCGCCTGCACCGCTCCCCAGCCCGTTTTGGGCAGGCCTCCCTGCTCAGGGTGCATCAAAGGATGTATATATGCCCCAAGGAGGGTGAGGACGTCCTGTCTTCTCTGTGAGATGGGTATGCAGCCGAGTGCTATCCTAGTGCTTGCTCCGGGGGGGCCGACCGATGTCGAGGGTCCGGTGAGAGAAGTGGGGCTGCAGTCAGAAGGACTCGCACACAATCAGTCCTGGAGTGTGTGTTCTGCTGTGGGTCCCACGGTCACGGTAGCAGCCGGAGCCGGTTTCAATACCCTTGTGCGGGGCTCCTGTGAGGCCGAGGGAAGGGGCGCCTGGTCGGAAGTACGGCGACCCGAGGGCTGGGAGCCATCCTCAGGCTTCAACAACAACATGCAGGCAGAGCTCCTTCTCGCTTCGGAAGAGAGGCGTGAAGGTGAAATGCAGCTCGGCCTCAGGCCTGAATCTTGGAGGTAAGGCTCTGGGTCTCTCACGCATTGTGCAGGCTCAGGTTGGAGAAGGCATCCTTCTCCGTGGAGCAATGGGTGCGGGGACGGGGGGGGCATCCCACACTGACTGCCTTCTCACGGGGAGGCAGAGGGACCTAAGCTCAGGTGTTCACACACACTCTGTGGTAGCAGACCGCTTCCCCGCGTACGACAGCAGGCGCCTATCAGGCAGAGGGGGGCCGCGCCACCCGGGAGCTCGCCCCTCAGGAAGCGGGCCGCTTCCTCTCTCATCCACGCTTCTGTCTCTGCGGACGCCGTTCGGGGGAGAACGCCTTTCCCGGAGGAAGGTGTTGCTCTGACTTCAGGGACCCGCTGGCTCGTTCGGCTTCCGGGCCCCTGTACGAAACGACTCTGTGCCCTTGTAACCGGCTGTCGCCCCCGAGGTGCTGGCGGCACCCACAGGTCCCCGGGGTGGAGTCCAAAGTCCTCGAAGTGTGTGTCTGTTGGACAGCGTCGGGGGGGGGGGGCCTTTTGGCTTTAGTCGTAACAGGAGCTGACTGGGCCACCTCCGTGAAGCTCGTTCCTGGAGCTGAGGGGTTCCTGTCTTGCTCTGTGCTTCTGGGTGTCACGACTGCTTCTCTCTTCACGGGACTGTGTGTGGCATGCCGGGCAGTTGCGTTGCCCGGAAGTCCTCCCGGGGCACGGGTTTGGCGCTTCCGCCCCTAAACCCCGGCTGCCCCGCGTAACCGCCGACTCAGGCTGGCCTCCCTGCCCAGGGCGCCTCCGAGGATGTGTTCCTGAGGGAAGGCTTCGCCGTCCTGACCTCTCCGCGAGAC
>JAHRIG010000016.1:0-10387 GCA_020311275.1 Eira barbara
TATACAGTCCACTGATTTTTCACAAAGGTGCAAAGAAAATGAAGGAGGTCTGTACAACAAATGGCGCTGGATAGCCCTATATGAAAAAATTTAAAAATCTGTGCATTGGGCGCCTGGGTGGCTCAGGGGGTTAAGCCGCTGCCTTCGGCTCAGGTCATGATCTCAGGGTCCTGGGATCGAGTCCCACATTGGGCTCTCTGCTCAGCAGGGAGCCTGCTTCCCTCTCTCCCTCTCTCTCTGCCTGCCTCTCTGTCTACTGTGATCTCTCTCTGTTAAATAAATAAATAAATAAACCTTTAAAAAAAAATCCATGCATTATACCACTTAAAGTCAAAATGGATTATAAGCCTAAATGTAAAACTTGGAACTATAGCACTTCTAAAAGAAAATATAGGAGAAAATATTTATGATCCTTAGGTTATGCAAAAATTTCTTAGATCCGATACCGAGAAGCACAGTCTATTAGAAAAGTTTCCAAGAGCAGAAGTTTTTAATTTTAATGAAAAAAAAAAAAAGTACTGTTAAAGGAATATAAAGACAAGCCACAGACTGAAAGAAGATATTTACAAAGCATATATTTGATTAAAGACTTGTATCTAGAATATATAAAGGACGCTTGAAACTCAAGAAAACAACCCAGCAAAAGAGAAAATATTTGAACACATCACCAGAAAAGATGTACAAATGGCCAAATTCACATATGAAAAATATTTCGTAATTAGCCATTAGGCAAATGTGAATTAAAACTACAATGAGGGTAAAAGGTGACTTCAAACTTTGGACCTTGAGTAGCTGGAATATTTATGGTATGCATGATTGTTAATATAGGAAAGCTAGTTAGAACTGGAAGTAAGGGATTGAATTTTAGACATGATCCTTTTGAAGTAATAGAGGAACATCCTGAGTGGAAATACTTATCAGACAGATGAAGATATAGAACTAGAACTTGGAAGACACGTGATGTCCAGATATATATTTAAAAAAATAAAACCATGTAATCTATACCTAAATTGTTTTTTCTTGATGGTAGAGTGTTCTATGTATGTTTTGTGTATGCTCATGTGTGTAGTCATGTGAAAGTTTATGTTTCATTGCTTGGAAGTAGCAAGCACTCAAATGTCTAAATTAAATTACATTTGGTTAAATGGGAAACAGCATACTCAACTCTTACCTATTCCTCTGTTCAGAGTGACATGAAGTTAGGAATCCTAGGGAAAATGCATTTTAACAGTAATCTTTAGAAAAGATCAATGAATAGCTTTAAGTCTAATCCTGCATGCAAGTCATTTTTTATATGTATGCCTCATCCTCCATGGCTACCGTCAAAAATGATACACAGTCCTTAGCACACCTCACCTCCAAGTATGTGTTAGGAACACCGTTAACAATTATAGCCAAGTAGTAACATGCTGTATCACTTATAAAGGAAATGAGATAATTAAGTCTTAACATCCTTGGATTTAAGCCTAATATTAGACTGAACTGTGTAAGGAAATGTTCTCTTAGAAGAGAGCCATTTACACAAGAACAAATAAAACTCGGTGTCATGTTGCTAAATTTGGTGAAGGTGTTGGCCAAGAAGTTCTTGCTTATAGCTTCCTATCCATTGAAAGCATGACCGTTATGGATATCCCTGAGTATTTTTCAGCTCGACTGCTTTATGTAGACAAAGAAATTTCCGTTCTGGCATCCCAAATATCAAGCTGATTAGCATAAGCATTTGTTGATCTTTTAGTAGTAAAAACATAGTAGTATAAAAACATAGTAATATTCAAGACAATGATATGAAATTGAAAATGTTTAGCTTAGCACATTATCAATAAAATGACTTTTAGAGGTATTGAAATCCATTCAAAACAGATGCCTAGAAGCATTTTGTCTCAAGAGTGTTTTCTCTTCCAAATATCAAATAAGGTTTTTAACACAGACATGTTTGAGCAAAAATGTCCTTTCTGTAAAAAGCGGAATAACACCGAGCAGTGTTTAATCGATAAGCTTTCAGGAATAGAATACCTATAAAAATTCTTTTGTTTTGGGGGTGTTTAGGGTGTTTTTTTAATGTGAACTTTTATTGGCCTCATATACAAGAATAACATACAAAACAATATGCACAAATGATACATGTTCAGTTGAATGACTTTCCAAAAGTCATTTAATAACCAAAGACTGAAAATTACCAGCACCTAGAATCTCTCTTGAGTTCTTCACAGTCCTTGCTTCTCTCCCCAGGGATAACCACCACTGTAACTTTTAACACTGTTGCTTAGTTTTACCTGTGTCTGAATTTTATGTAAATGGAATCATACTCTTTAGTTCTGGGTTTCTTTCACTCAACATTGTGTTCAGGAGAGGTGTCAATGTTTGTGCATGTAATTTTAAGTTCATCCATTCTCTTATCTCAATGTATCCATTCTGTTGATAGACATTGAGTTTTCAGTTTGGGGCTATGACAAGTATTACTACTATAAATATTCCTTTATGTCTTCTGGTAAACATAGGGATATAGTCCTGTTGGGTATATGGTAGAACTTACTGAGACATTGGGTAGCTTTAGCAGGTAGATACTATTAATTTCTCCCAAGAATTTGCAGTGTACATTTTCATCACCAAACATTGTAGTTGTTGCATAACTTAGCTAATACAGTTGATCCTTAAAAACTTGGGTTCGAACTGCTCAAGTCCACTTCTATACTGGATTTTTTTTTTTTACAGTACTGTAAATGTATTTTCTCTAAGGATTTCTTAACATTTTCTTCAGCATGCTTTGTTGGAAGAATACAATATATAATACATGTAACATACAAAAGGTGTTAACTGACTTTGTGTTATCAGTAGGGCTTCCAGTCAACAATAGTTAAGTTTTGAGGGAGTCAAAAGTTACACACGGATTTTCAAATACGCAGGTGTCAGTGCCCCTAACCTCCGTGCTATTCAAGAGTCAACTGTATGTGGTATTATTTGCCTTTCATTTGAGCCATCCAGTGATGGTACTGCACTGAGTTTTAATTTGCATTACTTGATGATTACTGATGAGCCATTAGTGTGTTTGGCCATTTTCAATGTCTTTTTTCATAAAGTGCCTATTCAAATCCTTTGCTCATATTTCTACTGGATTATCCTTGAGTTGCAGGAGTCCTTTATGTATTTTGGATATGACATCTTACTGGAAATATATAGTAGTCATAATTACAATTTGCAAAAAAAAATTGTAAATATCCTCTCCTATTCCGTGGTACCTTTTGATAAATAGAATTTCTTCATTTTAAAGTAGTCTAATTTGGGGCGCCTGGGTGGCTCAGTGGGTTAAGCCTCTGCCTTCAGCTCAGGTCATGGTCTCAGGTCCTGGGATCGAGTCCCGCATCGGGCTCTCTGCTCAGCAGGGAGCCTGCTTCCCCCTCTCTCTCTCTGCCTGCCTCTTTGCCTATTTGTGATCTCTCTCTCTCTCTCATCAAATAAATAAATAAAATCTTTAAAAAAAAGATATATTTATAAAGTAGTCTAATTCATCAGGTTTTTTTGTCTAGCACTTTTCTGTGTTTTTTGTTTTGTTTTAGAAATCTTTGCCTCTACTGAGGATTTGAAGACATTCTATTTTTTTTCCAAAAATCTTGTCTTCTCATTTAGAACTACAATACTCATGGAATTTTTGTATATTCTGTGAAATAGTCAAGATTTTTTTTTTCTATGTGGTTATCCATTTTTGCCTAGATATTCATCACCTTGGGCATTTGATTATTTCTCCCTAGTGGAACAAGGACGGTAACTCCCAAAGAATAACATATATACATATATATGCACATGATGCATAGACATACTGTTGGGGCCAATTCCACGTTAAAAACCTGTTAAACCCCTAGGGCCCTCCTGGGCCTGCTTAGCCAGAGTGACTCCATGTTGCCTAGATAGCCATTTTGTTGTTTAATAAATGCCCCAGCAGTTACTGATACTGGTTCCAGGTAACCGTTGCTAAAACGCATACCTAAAACAAGGCCATTTTGTTGTTTAATAAATGCCTCAGCAGTTACTAGTATCAGTTCCAGGTAACTGTTACTAAAACACACAGGTAGGAGACATCCAATCAGCCAAAGCCACATATGTAGATGTCTGCTATTGTGCCCTATAAAAACTAGCCTGTAAGACAAAGGGGCATTGCTCTCTTCGGAGGCAGCCCTGGCCAGTCAGTCTGACTTCTAATGCTTGGCATAGAATAAGGCTTTGCATAACTTTCACCTAGTCTTAGTCTCGTTCCTTTGATAATGGACCCAACAATACATATATTGAGGTACAGATTGTACTCCAAATATTCACTTATGAGTTGGCTTTTTTTTTAATGTTTCTACATATATTCAGTGTTACCAATAGA
Organism: Eira barbara; assembly: GCA_020311275.1. NCBI lineage: Eukaryota > Metazoa > Chordata > Mammalia > Carnivora > Mustelidae > Eira > Eira barbara. Next base: position 4,364 of record JAHRIG010000016.1, read on the forward strand.
TTTCCAAGACAGCTTATAAAATGTTCCTTGGTACCTACTGTACCAGTATACTGGAAAATGTATTCATATTCCATTTCTGGACCCTAGGACATCTTCCCTTTCAGTCACAGCAAGATAAAATGGTGCTTTGAGAGTGAATAAAGAGATGGACTTCAATAGGGGTGATATGAAGGAGTAAAATAGCTGCCATTGAACAATAATGATTCTCATAACTCATGGATAGCAAAGTCTTAATCTCTTCCCAGATAGTCTGAATTGAGAAACAGTAAGTACTTCCCATGCTAGGACAAGAATTGTATTGGCAGATTCCAAGCTGTCAGTGTAAAAATGGAAGATTGTATCCTACAGATCTCCTGGGAATGGATCAACATTAATACTCCTCAAAGTGAATGGTACCCCTAGAGTTGTGCAGTTCAGTACTGTGGCCCTGTTGGGATGGAGATATATATGAATAATATGTCATATACATTTCCCAGGTATCAAGGAGGAATTGTTGCTAGAACTCGAATGTCAAATGTTCTGATATATTATCCTTATTAATAGTTATGAGTAAGGACTTATGCATTCTAAGGCTTTTGTAATAGATACATTTTAAGCAGCAGTAGGCTATAACAAAATAGTTTACACCATACTGGAATTTTCAAGCAACACAAACTTCTTCCTTTTACTCTTTCTAGTACTAAAGTTCAGTGTTGTAAAGGAGTGTCACTAAGCATGTAGAAGCCTGTCCAGGGAAAGGAATTTAAGTTAACTTATTATAACCAGTGCTGGTTATTTCTATGCAATTAATCTATAAAAGTTTTATAATTTTTATAAAAGTATCCAAGTTGAAAGGTGAAGGGCAATGCAGTAACACTTTCCCCAAAGTTGTCTGACACAAGCCAAACCTTTTGAAGTACTGTCATAAGCTTAAAAAATAAAATACCCAACATGTCCAAACAGCCACAGGGAATAACTAAGACTAAGGTTTAAAAAAAGATGTAGACTTGCCTGAGCTTGGTATTTTAGTAGATGAGATCTGATTTCTTTTAAACATTTGAGCAAGAGTTAAACTTGATAAAGGTAGACTCTGGATGTCACTTGGTGGGAAGTGAAAACACAGGTGCCCCTCTATATTTATGAACTGTCTAAAAGAACCATATTCATGCAGACTAAATAATAGTGTTATCCCATCCCCTCTACTAACACTCTTACAGCCCTATTAAGAGACAAAAGTCCAAGAAAATACTCATGTCGTGATAGAATTGACAGAGTGTGTGTCTCACCCATTTCTAAAAGCCCTCTAACTTAGGAATATGGCTCTTAGCAGAAAAATAAGATTTTGCTGATCTTAAAATGAACAAGACCTTGATCTCTGCCAAAGAACAAATGTGTTTCAGAGCAAAGCTGCCCTGTAGCATCAAGGTTAGAGGTAGGCAATGGATTAGTGGTGTTATTTGAGAGCTTGCACAAAGGCCCCCCCCCCCCACCCCGGGGCTACAAAGGGCTCTTATATCAAATTAGGCTGTCACTGAAAAAATAAATAAAATTTAAAATCTCAGTGGTTTGAAGGATTGTCTTCTTCTAAGACAAATGCCCTAGAGAAGAGTCCCATGGAAACAGAGTTAATTAGGTAATCAGATCTCAGAGAATTATGGGCCAATTAGTCAGTTTTGATGGAATAGGGAGGAGACGAAAGGACAGGGGATCATGGTGGTAAGAACTGAATTAGGAGAACTTCGCTAACATATGAACTGTGAGGTAGTGGAATGAGTAGAAAGAGGGACAAGGAGCAGCATAGGTTTCCAGAATTGCAAGAAGGCATCTCCTCAGTTGTGGGGTGAGGGGGAGTCGCATTAGGAGTGAGGAAAGCAACCCATCAGTGATGGGCAGACTATGTTTGGTGGGAAAACTCTACCCAAAGCCAGGACCACCTTGGGTGTATCTTGGTCTGGAAGCTTTTAAACTTCCAGTAAATCTGCAAAGAGTATCAGCTGTATTGTCTCTCTCTGTATTGAGGACTTTAACTAGAGTCAGATTCCTGCTATGGGTATGATGGTGGGCAAGAATAGGTTTTTAATTGAAATCCTAAAACAAATAACTGATTTCCCTTAATTCCACCTGTGGGACTTTAGCATTAAAGCATAATCTTGGAGATTTATCATAATCTTGCATCCAAAGAAGGCATCTTCGCTGTGGAAAATGCTCAATTAGCCTCTGTAATACAGCTTGCTTCCTAAGTCTGAACCATGAAATCAGATAAATTTCCATTCAAATCCTAGCTCTACCACTCACTAGCTATGACATTGAGTTTAAACCCTCTGAGGGTCATATTTCACAACAATATGGTAGAATTCATAGTCTCACATCATAGGATTGTTCTAAGAATTAAATAAAATCATACATATAATATAGCATAGAACATAGCATATGCTTAGTTCAATAAATTCTAGCTGTTATTACTGTCTACTTGACTATCCTCCCTTTATCTGCCTCTACCTCATAAAGCAGCCCTTGCTAGAAAGTTTTATATATAATAATTTTATTAAAAGCTTCTCAAGAATGAGGTGCCTAGGTGGCTCAGTTAGGTGACTGACTCTTGAGTTCAGCTCAGGTCATGATCTCAGGGTCTTGAGATAGAGCCCATGTTAGGCTCCATGCTCAACAGAGCATCTGGTTGAGATGCAGGAAGTCTGGTTGAGATTCTCTCCTCCTCCCTTTCACTCTGCCCCCCGACCTGCTCCTGGTCTCGCTCTATAAAATAAATCTTTAAAAAACAAAACTTCTCAAGGAAAAGGACATTTGTGTCTTTGGTCAACACCAGACTCCTAATGCCTGGTGCATAAGAGGTACTTAATATATCTTTGTTAAACGAATTTTTCTAAATTAAATATTCTCCATTCCATGTAAATACTAAATGTTATGTTCTAAGAGTAAAAAACAAAAATCAGTTGAAAGAGATTGTTCAAAGTTGTATTATTTTTATTTTGCATTTAGATTCAAATTTAAAACTGTTTTGCAAAAAAAAAATAAATAAAAAATAAAACTGTTTTACACGCTAGTCAGAAAATTTAAATACCCTTTATTTTGCCCATTGAGAATCTAGTTTTAATCCTCCCCAAATAAAGTCAGAGAAATAGAAGAAAAACAAGACAAAACAATTCAGACCTAGCATGATACAGCTGTTTCCTTCATTGAACAGAAGTTTTTGTGTTTCCTTTTTTCTTTTCACAGTTCATCTTTTTATATTTCTTGCTGGACTGCATTTGATTAGCTGCCCAGTGTACTTATGGCCTCAAATCACATCTGGTTGCATTGTTCCTTACTGCAGAATTTGCTATAGCTTCCAAGTTGCTATCATCTACAACTTTTGAAACACACTTTGTTACATTAAAAAATTGATGATTGTAGACCATTCCATGCGCTTGGATCAGAAGAATAAACATTGTTAAAATGTCTATACTGCCTAGAGCAATCTATACTTTTAATGCCATTCCGATAAAAATTCCACCGGTATTTTTCAAAGAGCTGGAGCAAATAATCCTAAAATTTGTATGGAATCAGAAGAGACCCCGAATTGCTAAGGAAATGTTGAAAAACAAATAAAACTGGCGGCATCACGTTACCTGATTTCAAGCTTTACTACAAAGCTGTGATCACCAACACAGCATGGTATTGGCATAAAAACAGACACATAGACCAGTGGAACAGAGTAGAGAGCCCAGATATGGACCCTCAACTCTATGGTCAAATAATCTTCGACAAAACAGGAAAAAATATCCAGTGGAAAAAAGACAGTCTCTTCAATAAATGGTGCTGGGAAAACTGGACAGCTATATGTAGAAGAATGAAACTCGACCATTCTCTTTCACCATACACAAAGATAAACTCGAAATGAATAAAAAACCTCAACGTGAGACAGGAATCCATCAGAATCCTAGAGGAGAACATAGGCAGTAACCTCTTTGATATCAGCCACAGCAACTTCTTTCAAGATATGTCTCGAAAGGCGATGGAAACAAAAGTGAAAATGAACTTTTGGGATTTCATCAAGATCAAAAGCTTCCGCACAGTGAAGGAAACAGTCAACAAAATAAAGAGGCAACCCATGGAATGGGAGAAGATATTTGCAAATGACAGTACAGACAAAAGGTTGATATGCAGGATCTATAAAGAACTCCTCAAACTCAACACACACAAAACTGATAATCATATCAAAAAATGGGCAGAAGATATGAACAGACAATTCTCCAATGAAGACATACAAATGGCTATCAGACACATGAAAAAATGTTCATCATCACTAGCCATCAGGGAGATTCAAATTAAAACTACATTGAGATACCACCTTACACCAGGTAGAATGGCCAAAATTAGCAAGACAGGAAACAACGGGTGTTGGAGAGGTTGTGGAGAAAGGGGAACCCTCTTTCACTGTTGGCGGGGATGCAAGTTGGTGCAGCCACTTTGGAGAACAGTGTGGAGATTCCTCAAGAAATTAAAAATAGAGCTTCCCCATGACCCTGCAATTGCACTACTGGGTATTTACCCCAAAGATACAGATGTAGTGAAAAGAAGGGCCATCTGTACCCCCAATGTTTATAGCAGCATGGCCACAGTCGCCCAACTGTGGAAAGAACCAAGATGCCCTTCAACGGATGAATGGATAAGGAAGATGTGGTCCATATACACCATGGAGTATTATGCCTCTATCAGAAAGGACGAATACCCAACTTTTGTAGCAACATGGATGGGACTGGAAGAGATTATGCTGAGTGAAATAAGTCAAGCAGAGAGAGTCAAGTATCATATGGTTTCACTTATTTGTGGAGCATAACAAACAATATGGAGGACAAGGGTAGATGGAGAGGAGAAGGGAGTTGAGGGAAATTGGAAGGGGAGGTGAACCATGAGAGACTATGGACTCTGAAAAACAACCTGAGGGTTTTGAAGGGGCGGGGGTTGAGAGGTTGGGGGAACCCGGTGGTGGGTACTAGGGAGGGCACGTATTGCATGGAGCACTGGGTGTGGTGAAAAAAACAATGAATACTGTTACGCTGAAAAGAAATAAAACATTAAAAAAAAAGAAAACACTGTAACACTGTAAAAAATAAAATAAAAAATTGATGATTTTGAAGCTAAGTGAAATACCTTCCTTGGTAGTGCCTATGGCATCCTATAAACTTAAAGCAAATGAGGCAATTAGGACTTGTTTAAAGGAGACTCTGATTTGGCATTTCATCAATTTTAAAAGCAAAACATCATTTCATGGAACTTAGAATAAAGTATCTTGGTTGTGTGCTAAGCAGGGCTTCAGTTGAGTTTGGTGCCTGTGTGAGTGGCACTTTAACTATGATGTTTTCTAAATAAAATATAAGTTGCTTCAGATTTTTCCTCTATATGCTTTTGTTGGACCACAGCTCCTTGACAAATTTCCTCTTAAGAATTCTGGTTAGACCTCCTCCAGGTGCTGGAGAGACTTGGAGGGATTTGGTTTGATACAGGAGGTAGAGTAAAAAAAGGACTTGATGACTGGGGTAAGTGAGGAAGATAAAAGATAAAAGAAGATAAAAGAAGATACATAACTGGCTTGAGATTCTGGGTAGAAGTGTTACCATTTAGTGGGATTGGGTCAAAATGCAAAATGAACTGCCTTGGGTTGCACAGAAGTATAAAAGGATGAATCGGAAGATTTGCAGGTTGGAGAAAATTTGGCACAAGAAATGGGATGAAAATAGTTCATAGAGAAAAAAGTGATGTAAAATTCCCCACTACTAAATGGTGTTTAGGTTCCTCTTGGTACATTTAAAAGTATGATGTATTTTTTAATACCAATATTTACAGTACACTGAAAATCTGTATCCACTGTAGCTAACCATGTGAAATGTATTAGATGCCAACTTTAAAATGTGTGAGGAAATAATGCTTCAAAATTCTCTTAGGGTGTAGGTAAGAAAGAATCATTGAAGACTACTGCAGAAGTGAATTTAGGTAATACTCTAGCCTACACAAAGAAAGCTCTAATGTCAAGTGGTTTTCTTAGCA